>LPNX011198673.1:3492-198568 GCA_001517045.1 Pseudotsuga menziesii
TAAGCATTCATCAAAACAAACATAAAATTGTTAAACTTTTGATGGATTCTTTTACATAAAAATGATCCTACACAATATCATCAAAACAAGGCATACAAAGGTTTAATTGTTAGGGTAAAATTATTGGGAAATGAAGTACTATAAAATATATTCCACTATGCTTCTCAATTCGCATTCTTTGTTAGAATTTGAATTTTGAATACAAATGAGTGGTAAAAAGTGTGATAAATATTGATGGAACAATACGGGTTTCAATTAAAAAGTTATAATTCCCTACCTGGGAGTGGTGCTCAAAGATACCACTAGGCCTTGCATAAGATTCCCACTGGTCATTCTAGTTAGCTCTAGATCTGAGACTGAGAGAAACAATTTAGATTCAAATTATTGTAAGGAGAAATTATATATTATACACAGTAATGTATATTGCTCAATTTCAAATATTTAGAAGATACCATACCCATGAATCTATGCAGTCTATCACCTTTTCGATTTGTCTTCAATGTCTCTTATAGTTCTCGAACTGTTTTCTATCTTGGATGCCCAAGTTGTAGGATTCTTCTCATCCGTGTAGAAACAAAATACAAGAAACCAAGGTTTTGGGTGACCGTCGATTTGTCTTCAATGTCTCTTATAGTTCTCCAATTGCTTTCTATCTTGGATGCCCAAGTTGTAGGATTCTTCTCACCCATGCAAGAACAAAATACAAGAAACCAAGGTTTTTGGTGGTCGTGCTTCTTTTATTAAATGCATAGATTATTGTTTACAAACGAGTCTTACCATTCACACATTGAATAGAATATACGGTGGCCTCCCTTTCTAAGCAACATCCATGCTTTCCAAAAAAATTCAATGTTATAGAAGTTTAAACCAATCTATGAAAGGCCCATTGATCAAATATGGTAAAAATTAAAAACAAATTGTACATATCCAGAATATTTATGCCACCATTAAAGTAGTTATCATATTTCAAATAGTTTATCCCCTGAACATTCATCCACAAAATAGACAACAATTTTAGTAATGCAATGAATCTGGCATGCTTCAATAAATATATCAAAGAGACAAGAAAATGAATTTTCAAGAAGTTATCCATGAAGCAAACATTCTTGCATCTTGTTCCTCGCGTCCAAGTGAACTTGCCATGGTTTTACTACATGTATTGGATCTGGCCAAACATAGCAAACCAAAAATCAACTGAATGGAAAGGTGACCTCCTCCTGTCAAAGAAACCACCTCCTATCTATGTGTACAACTGCTTATTAGTATACCTTCTGGCACTAATCGGCTTGCACTGACCTCCTGGCTCTTACTGGTTGTTGACCCCCTCCCTGTCAATGAGACTATCTATCAGTGACCTCTTTATCGGTTCCAAACCCTACAAGAGAATACATCAGCTCTTGTGGAGTACCAGCATGGAGTTACCCGGATTGAGTGCCTGAAACCTGGCATCAACACTATATGGCCAACTGGGATCTACTCTTGGCTTGACTAGTGGCAATCATAGATCAAGTGATAGAGTAAATGGATCAAATACATTGAATTGAGGGAATAAAAAAATATAGTGAAGGGAACTATCGAAGTTGAAAAAATTCTGGGATAACCGTAATAAATTAAACTACAATCAATGACTTACTTACTTTTTAATGATTGGTTCGACCCCAATTCAAGAAGAACAACCCTATTCCTATAATAGCCTCAACCTCCAAAGCATCTGTTACATGCCCCTGTTTCAACATTATATTCATGTTTTGGAGGGACCACAGCTTAGGAGAAGATGTTAAACAACCTGAGATCCATCCTTGCATTCTTCTATATGGTTGGAGCTTGAAAGAAACAGTCAAAAGTCAAACCAGTAGTAGTATACAAAAGTCCTAATTTCATAATGACAGACCTGTAGCATGTATCCAACAATGAGGTAAGTATGAATTAAATTTGTAACAACATTATAAGGTTGTTTCAAACAGAAATGCCTCCATCAAATGTTTTGAGCATTTTTATTAATTATGGGCATAATCATTTTCAACAAATAATGTAATCTAGATTCACATTTACCTAGAGCCAATGTAGTGTGTATGATATGGAAATAAACCCTAATATTATCATTGTGATCATATAGAAAATGAACTCGACATTTCTGACATATCACAAGTATATCAATATCACGATTGAGAACACTCACAGTCAACAGAAGAGACCGTTTCCCCTTCACATCTGTCAAACCCGAAATGGAGAAGCAACATTCTTGGAACAAAGGTGGTAGAACTTTTTAGGTTCCCTAGTTAGGAAGGGATCGTATGTCATGTTTGTGGCTCAAAAATGTGATTATCATTGAAAGAATACATGTTGGGATTGAGAAGACTCTTGGTCAACAAAATATCTCGTTTCCCCTTCACATCTGCCAAACCCATTGTGGAGAAGCGGAAACCTTGGAGCAAGATGGTGGAACATTTCAGGTGGTATAATTAAGCAGGGATCACATCTCACATGTGTTCCTCAGATTTGCGGTTAGAATTAAAGAATACATGCCCACGGTTTAAAGAGATATCTATGAAACCGTGGATGATTATGGAGGGAGTAGCTAAGCTCCTTGGCTGTGATTCTCTTGAATGAATTTCTTGTCACAGTCACAATTGCTTTGGAGGGAAACTTCGAATTGTTGACTTGGTTTATTTATTGCACATAAGCATAAGCTCAAGTATAATGCATTAACAAGCACACAAAACAAATTACTTAATTAATTAACATGTAATAAAAAAGAATGAACATGTGTACCATTCATACTGTTTAGATACAATATATTTATATATAATTCATATTGTTCAGACACAACATATTTATTTAAAAATTATAAGTTCAATTATCATACATTGAAAAATAGCGTGTAAATAAAACAAAAGTAATGACATATTGATTGATGAGCATGTAATGACATTGTTTCTTTATTAAGTTGATAGGCATAAATATCTACTGTTTTAGGTTTTATTGAGTGAATCAACAAGCTTAACTTGAGTGTAACAAGTGTATAGCGAGGATTCATTTCATGGTCATCATGTATTGTCATGGTTAAATGCATCTTGATTAATATTTAGATGAGATTAGTTAAATTGTTAACTCGAGCTATTAGTCAATATTTAAATTATTATGATTACAGAACTTTTGGTTTGTTCAACTGTTGCTTTAAATTTATTTTTAAGTCCTTGCAGCTTTGGCTTGCCTTATGGTCGATTCTTGTTAGGAGATGTCCACATTTTGGGGACCATGTCACAAAGTTGTTATTATTTATTTGAGCAAAGTGCATCAAGTTACTTTTAGAAGGTTTCTTGAAGGGGATTGACTCATTGCTTGAGAGAAAAAAGTGGACATGTCCCAAAGCTGGTACTGCTAAATACATTATATGTTATATTCTAGAGTGCTTTGCACGGATAAGTTTAGGGGTGAAATTTATACCATGGGCTATTTTTCCATGTTTTTCTCCAAAAAATGATTCGCCATTTTGCATTTTTTGAAGCCCTGTTTCGCCCAATTTTAACGGGGTAAAAAAAATTTATCCTAAAAATCGCCAAATTATTATATAAGCGATATAAAATCCTTGGAAATTAAAATATTTTTTTAAAAATATCGCCAAACATTTTATAGTTGTTGTCTTAAGAATTGGTAAGATTTGCCAACATTTTTACACTTTCAAATAAGTATGGTTCCTTAAAATCATCATTGGTGCTTTGGACATATGTAAGGTAACTATAAAAATATTGCTTAGGATAAAAAAATGGACATGTGCAAAAGCTGGTAAAAAATGAAATCAAATGGTACTGCTAAGTACATGATAAGTTGTATCCTAGAAGTGATTTGGACATATGTAAGGTAAATACCAAAAAAAGGAAAACATGTATCCAAGAAAAAATGTTAGTTGCAAAAGTAGAGTATATATGCATGGTACATGATGCCTCTTGTATCAAAGTCATCAACAAATAAGTTTTTTTTTAGAAATAGAAAGATTTGTGTAATGTCCCGGTTTTGACCCCGTTACATTAGATGTATATGATGTATATATTGTAATGATCATGGTGTGGAGCTAAAGGCCAAGGCCCCACCATTGATCAGTAATGCTATGTTTTGGATTCAAATTGTCACCGATGGTATATCGGGGCATGCGACATATGTTTTGAGTTTATCACCATGTAAATATGCATCTATAATTAAAAATGAACACAACCAGCTACGGTCGCGGCAACTAAATCAAATGGGGCATGATTTTCTCAAGGATAAGGTGTGGGGGAAAATTGTTAAACCTTGGGCCACTTAGGAAAAAACCCATGTGTCTTCTTCCTTTGTCTTATTCCAACCACTTCAATTAATAATTTCTGTTGGCAGCTGGGAGGAGTTATGGCAGTTATTTTTTTGGGGTGTGGGGTGGCAGGACTGTCAGTCCTAGCCTATGCCCTTCATTCAATTCGTCCTCATCCTTCAGGCAGACTTTTCTTCCTCCCCACGAGTTGCAAAAACGCTCAGGACTTGCAATTCGCGTCCTCCCCATTGCCGTTCATCCTCACGCACAGGTTCTTGGCGTTTTTTTGGTCTCACGCAGACATTTCCTTGGCTCCACGAGTTTGCTGAACACCCACGAACTGCAAATTCGCGTCCTTCCTGTTGTGTGTGCATCCACGGACAAAAACGGAGCTGTTTTTCCTCACGCAGGGTCTCCATTATCTGTTCATTTCCTTGCTGGGTCGGATTGTTTACTCACGCACAGGTATTCTTCTGTTTGGGGGCGCACATAGCGAGCTGAGAGCTGTGCTCTTACATCCACGATTGACTGTGAAGGGCCATTCACATTTTTGGCTATCTCACAGACTATTTGGGTCATTTTTCCCTGCTATGAGTTGTGCTCACTGATAAGCTTCAGGACTGTGTGTTTTCCCCCATGTTGTGGATGTAATTACTGTTACATTTGGGGGGGGGCTGCTGTAAATTCGAGTGAGAGCCATTTTGGCCATGATAGGGCCAATAATGACTCAGAATTTGTTTTCCCTGTTTAAGCTGTGACAGTTGACTTGATTACATATGTGAAATTGCTGGTCTTCGGACTGTGAGAGGAGCCAGGAGGTTGGCTTAGTTGCTTGATAAACCTGGTGGTTGGAACCACACAGACAGAGCTAGAGGGCTGGCCTTCTTCTCCATCACCCCTGAATAGCACTAAAGGGAATGCAGGGCCTAAGGGACTGTGTAGCAGAGAAGGGACTGATTCCTTGTGTTGGGTGTGGATGGGTGTCTTAGAGGTTAGGCTAGTTCTGGTGTAGGTGTCCTTGGCTTTGTAATGAGCTCACCAGCTTAGCAATTTTCCTTCTCCAACTCCTTAATGGCCTGATAAACCCAACTCTGTTGGCTTGGCTATGTGTTTTGTGCATCCCTGGCTATGTGTAAGCCTGCTAGTTCCCTTATTCCTTGGAGAATCATGCCCAGCTCGGGGGTGGCAGTGCTGCTGAGAGATTAAGGAGCACGCTGGCCTATGGTTGGGTGGAACGTTGCGGCGACGTAGCTGGTTGCGGAGCAAAGCTTTCATAAGATAAGTGATCTTGTGTATTTTACCTCTGCAATTCTGTATTTACTGTTAATTACAATGAAATGAACATGTTGAATGAATGCTTGTTTGAATGAATGTTGTTTTCCGCTGTGCTTGGTAGATAATTGCATCTATGCATGTTCAAGCATTCTGTTTCATGCAATTTTTAATCCCGTACATGTTCATGGGCGGTTAGCCCGGTCTGATAAAGCGTGTAGTCGCGTCCTCTTCGCCGGCCGGGGGCATGGGGACATGACAATTTGTATAAGCATCACCATGATATGGATTATAAGGGTTAGTTTAAACTTCAAACCAAAGAAAATTCATAATAACATGCATGAGGAGCATTATCAAAAAAATTCAACATGAATGTTGCTTGCAACAATTTTACATCACATCCCTTAGAAATAGTTAAGAATCATTCACTAACTTGAATGAACATCTTTTAAATGATATCATTTGAATTGATATGCATCCATCTATAAGGAAAACAATTGTTGTGTCAGTGAATAGAGAAAGGTTATCTAGGATGAGAGCATTTACTGAACATCACACAGTACTTATTGCTTCTAAGGAACCATCAGTTAGTTTTCCATAGTTAGCTAGAGATATCTCTTGCATGTCACAACATAGATAAGTGATTAGTTTACAAACAAAAGGGACACATGATGGTATCCTTGCCACTGATAACACTTCTAATCTATGCATCTTCTTTATTGCAGGCAAAATCTTAAAGGCTTCTAGATGTTGGAATGGCTACATACACAATTTCTTAATTACTAGTACCAAACTATCAACTAGAGTATTAATCCAAATTCAAATAATAATGAACACTAACTAAAATATACAAAAATTAGTAAAGTATCCATCTACACAAATGAACTCAATCCCACATCTGATAGGCGAAATGCACCCTATGAGAGAGGCATGTTAAGAAAGGAAATCCCACAAAATTATGAGTAGAGGTAACTTTCATAAATGATCTAAAAAATGCACATCCATAAATCGCCAATTGTAGTATGTCTAGATTAATAGTTGAACATTCTACAATCAATATTGAAGCATTCTAATGAGGAGGAAAGGAGTGTTTTTAGTAAGTTAAAAATAACATAAAATCCCTATAAATAACAGTTTCCTCTATCCTTAAAAGTGTCTCTTATGTGATTACACATATGAATCATAGAGGTGGCAGAGGTGTGCTGAACAACAACTGTTGTAAATATTTTCCTATCATAGTTTTCTTAGTATCACTAAGAATTTTGAATCCCATTATGAATGTCTTTATTGGTATGATCATAAGAAATAGGGGCATAACCTTTACAAGAATTGATCTTTTTATCCCAATTCTCCCATCGTAACCAATATAAGTTTACTCCTGAAATGCACATCAAATGGTTTACGGTTTGGTGTTGGATACTGACTCTTGGTAGTCTGACATAATAGTGCACTTACTAATTTTGTTACAGAGAATCTAAGAATTACAAATACAAATGAGGACTTCGGAGATATTCACCTCTATGCCTTGGATTCCTATATTTTCTCCACTAGCACACACTTGTAAAAGTAATCCAAGAAATTTCCTCCACTTGCACACACTTGTAAAAGTAATCCAAGAAATTATTGATTTGGATTAGGGGTCTTTCAAATGTTGTAATTTTAAATGTAGATAGTATGAGGCATTTGAGAGGATGTAAGGACATGATACCCATAGTGGATTGTTTTATATAGATTCCTCGAGGTACCTACTAGAAGATAAGGAGCCATATGTCTTACCATATCATTGTGAGTGGGTATTGTAGCTAAGGGTATGGTTATATGAGAATATTGAAATAAAAATTGATTTACACAGGAATAGGTGATTGCTAATGGGGTATAATTCCTATTAAAAGCATGATTTCATTTTAGCTATTTTGAAAAGTATACTTTAAAAAGCAAAGTAAAATGCATGTAGGTGTATGTGGTCGAGAAGGAGGGAGTAGGAAAGTATCCCATTGGTCAAATAGTAGACCTTATCATATTCGAAACCATCGGAAGAATAAGGGTTGAAAAAACTTACTCTCTTCTCAAAAAATTTGACAACAAAAGGCATTTGGTGAATGATTTCTTTGTAGGGGTTAATGCGGTAGGACGTTATGAGGAGAAAATGCATCCCCCAAGTAATCATATAGGAGTGGATTATAAATATGAATAAGAATTATCTAGGAGGATTCAACTAGTTCTAAAAGGATCTAATGAAGGCATAGGGGTATCATGTCCTTGGAGATCACTTGGAATGACTTGGTGATAGTTAAAAGGTGAGAGTGGGATTAAATCCTTGAATATGGTATTCACATAATTTAATTTATTCCAAAATCTATTTCGTTCCCTACATGGAGGGAATATATACCACATTTCTAATGTGTTTGATGGGGAGTAGAGAGGAATGTGGGACTTGGGGTGGAAATATGTTGAGAAGTTAGAGTTGCGAGGGTATTTGTTTGGGCTATGGAAAGAGGTATAGATAGTCTACAAAACACATTTTTTGGAATGTTGGATCAAATAAGAAAAATCCATTTTTGTGTGGACCCCAAACAAAGTCGAAGGGGAGTACAAGGTTTATTTGGGGTATAAGGTATGCAACGAACAAATAGATCCTTGGAAATGGAGCATGATCTAGAAGATGAAGGATTATTGCAATGTTTAACTAAAAATACACATGTTATGGACTAAAACTTTGGATCTTCACCCTAGAACACGACTTGGGTTGTGAGAACTATCCTTGGTGTACTAAACCTTCAAATGTGCCACCCCATCTTACTCACATACAAAATATTTCATATGCATGGTCTATGTTGTGGCTTAAGGCCCCACACATGGCATGTAATGCTTAGGGATATATTCCATGGACTTAGAACCTGGGTTTTTGCACCAACCTATTCCCGTATCCCCAAGAAATATATCAAGTATTTTGAACCTTGAAATCAGCATCATATAAAACTGGAGGATAAACATGATGTATTATGGGCATGTGAGATGCCCCAAGTGAGGAAACATGCCATGTGATCCCCTCATAAATATATGTTATCGCCTAGTTCCTTTCCTTTTATCCCTAGACCATGTCATCCATTAAACCTTAGTTCGTAAATATCAACCGCATCAATTCTGAATAAAGTCATGAGTTTGAATACATCGACTTTGAAACTATGAGGGGTCTATTATTTTCTTCATGTGAAGCTTCTAAGGATGATATAAACCATCAAAACACATTCCCCTTTCCTTCACTCTGTTCTACCATGCTAAATTCCACGATAACAACGTTAAATACCACAATGCCAATAGCAGGAAACCATGAGGGGTCTGTTCTTTTATTAACGTGAAGATGCTAAGGATGATATAAACCCTCAACACCACATTCCCATTGCCTTCACTATGTTCTACCCTTATAAGGTCAAAGATGAAAACGTTGAAGACCACAATGCCAATAACAGGTAGTTTGACATGTTTTGGCGCACATAGATGGATTTTCAGTTTTTTGAAATTGGTGTAAAATGATTTTTTTCAAATTTTAATCTAAGGTGAAGAGATGGATAAAACAAATTAGTAATAAATGAGACATGGATGGAATTCACACATAAATGACACATGGATGGAATGCACACATTTTAGTTTTTAGTTTTTGAATTTAATGTAAAATGATTTTTTTCAAATTTTAATCTAAGGTGAAGAGATGGCTAAAACGAGTGAGTACTAAACGGCACATGTTTGGAATGCATGGAATATGAATTTAAATATTATCATAAGTATTTTTCTAATTTCCTTAAGGATACAAAGAGTACAAAGAAATGTCCTTAAGAGTACAAAGAAAGTTAGTTTTTGTGTTAAGATTGATATCCACTTCTTGTGCCTTGGATGTTCTTGGTAAAAATGAGGGTATGGATGGGGAGGTTGTCCAAAACAACCTTTTAGGTTGACATTTTGGTAGCACCATGATAGGTGGTATTGTACTATGTTTCTGCAAGGGGGGTGTGGGGAAGGGAGGGGGGTGGGGAACTACAAAACCCAATGGCCATATCTGTTAATGTAAAACCCAATGGCTAAGAATATTTTTGTGGTCAACACCTCACAACCTTTATTAATTTTTATTAACTCCAATATCTCAAGTCCTACAATATCCAAAAGTATTATGACATGCATCATCATCGTGGGCATCGAAGTTGTCATCATCATCATCAATGCCATATGGTACATCAACATCATCTTGATCATCATCCTCATTATCATCATTATAGTCAGCATTAAGTACATCATCAACAAAATCATCGTCATCATTGTCATTATGGTCACTCATATGACATTAGTGTTCTTAATCACTCATCGACATTAGGATTAATGTCATTTAATTGTTAAGTTCATTTATATGTTATTACTATCATTTCGATGATAATAAGATTGTTTAGATGTTGTTACAGACATTTAGCTTCCATTAGAATCAATTAGGATCCAAAAGTGATACCACATGCATAATCATCGTTGACATCCACATTGTCATCATCATCATACAATAATTCAACATCATTGTTGTCGTTGTAGTCATCATCAATATAGTTGCAATAATAATGAGCAAGGAACCCTACTACCTCACAAGAACGGATGATATAGTATTATACTTATCAAATCATATCCATACACTCCATCACAATTATCATAATGCATCATCTTCATGTTGTTAGGACCAATCATATGCCATTAGGGTCTATCAAATGTTGTTGGGGACACTCAAATTCCATTAGAGCAATTTAAGTGACATTAAGGTAATTTGCCCCTCATTAGGATTAATCGAGATCTAAAAGTGCCATGATTACGATCATTTACGTGCCACTATGATAAATCATGACCCAAAAGTACTATCACATGAATCATGATCATTGACATTGACATTGATATATATGACGTTATGTCGGTCGTTTTCTGAACACAATTCCTAGCTCTAAACCTAGTGCAATTCCTAGTGTAGTTCCTTTCGAAATTTCTGGAATTATTCTAGGTGTTATACCTAGATCTATACCTAGAGCTATGTTGGATGTTTTCTAGGTGCAATTTCTGGCTCTATACTTGGAGTTATGTTGGTTTTTTTTCCTACCAAAATTCATGTAACAATTTCTATCACTAACCCTGGATTAATATATGGTGCTATGTTATTCAAGACGTATTTTGGAGGCTATTCTTGGCATTATATGGGATGTTTTTTTGGACGCTAATTGGGACGTTAATTTGGATGCTAATTGGGATGTTACTTGTGATGGTAATTGGGACGTTAATTGGGACATTAATTGGGATGCTAATTAGCGTCCAAAATAGCGTCAGTTTTTAAAAGGGATGCTAATTGGGATGCTAATTGGGACGCTAGTTGGGATGCTATTTGGGATGCTAATTAGCGTCCAAAATAACACCAAATTTTAAAAAGGGACCCAAATAACTTTATTAAAAATTCCACCCTGTGGAAAAGAGTCCACTTTGTCAAAAAAATGATGAAAAATACACTAAAAGTGATAGTGGATGCTAAAAAGGAATCTAAAAGAGATGTTGATCACAGGGTTTTGTTGTAGTGGTAATGGTGTCCAAGGAAAACAACAGGGGATGAAAACCCATCCAAATGTTTCAGATAATCCTACGCATGTATTACCTTATCCTCAAGTTGTTTGATGTGATTAACACCCATAGATATTTGGCCTCCGATGACACTCTTTGAGTTGATGAGTTTTCTCATCAAAAGGGAGACTTTGAATTAGATCTAAAACTAATCTTAAATGTGATTTGAATGCAATATATAATTAATAATTCTGCAACTATTAGAAGAAATTATACAGTTACATAAATACATATATGCACCAGAATACTGACCTATCTAAATGTTAATTGAATTAATAACCTATCCCGGGAGCCAAGTATTTCAAAATGGAGAGAATGATCTAATGCTCAAAAACATAATTGGGTGTTCAATGATTAAAAAAAAAATTAAACATTGATTTCATAAGCACATCAATTCTAACATGACCGGAAGGAGAGAGGCGAGAGGTCTCAAAGGACCGGGAGTATTTTCATTCTTCCTATATATGTATTCTTCTTGCAATTTTTTGGTTGACATGGAAGAAGGAAAAACGCCGTCGCCAAAGGGAGGATATGATTTCTGTATGACAGAGAAATGAATTTCTTCTTTCTTTGCTATAATTCTCTTGATATCAATGTCTTATATTTAAGAGATTGGAGATCATAGGCTCTTCCTGAAGTGGCTGTTGATTATCAATTTGAAGCTTTGTAAATGTTTTTATTAAGCTGAAATGGTAATACATTTTTTTCTGCAATTTATTTTTTATCTGTTCTTGTGCATTTAATCAAATGTTTCTTTTGTTTGTGCACAGATCGGACCATAATCAGATTCAAGCAATTTTTTATATGTTTGTAGTTTATGCGTTAATCCGATTGTGTTTAATCATTGCATAAATGATTCTATGTTCAAACAGTTTTATCATAGTGAAGATAATGTTTTACTTTTCATGTTAGAATTGATGTGCTTATGACATCAATGTTTAAATGTTTTTTTAAATCATTGATGACCCGAGCACCATAAAATTTCTAGTGATCTAGTTCAGAAGCAGAGGACAAAGGACATTGAGGTTCACATGCACTATATTCGAGAACTAGTGCATGAAAAAACCATCACATTGCACTACTGTCCTACAGAGGAATAGATTGCAGACATATTCACCAAGTCATTCACAGAAAAAATATTTTCCTTTCTCATATCTCTTTTAGGTGTTAAGGTTTGATTCACAGTTCCTTTTCCTGCTTATCTTGAGGGGGATATTTTCCCATGAGGTTTTCCCTTATTTCCTTAGTTTATTAAGCAACATTTTTTAAGTCTTTTAGATTTTTATATGGGTGATTTTTGGCCTTATTTCCAAGGCCCGCAATTGTCCAAGTTAAGATTCCTGGGGGGTGTTAGGAATTATAATCCTCCCTTCTTCAAAAAGGTCTATTGGATTATATTTCCTTAACTTAGGAGTCATTTAGTTATTATTTGGTCCACTTAGCCTAATGGGACCACATGTACCAGTCACTAGAGTGTGGAGAACACAGATAGAGGATAACGACAACTGATTGCACATTCATGCATCAGTTTATGTGCCTCCTAGACCAATCCCTACAATTTAGGAGCCACTGGGAGTGCTAAAACCAACCTCCTTCAGCTGTTAGCAGTTGGTGACTAGTCAAGCTTAGTTATGCTTCAACTACATTAAGTTAGATGTCTTCCAGTTCAGTTAGCACCAGTATTGCATGGTAGCATGTGGATAGACACCTATTCTACCCTACTTCTCACCTACCACATCAATTAGACTAGTTTAACTAATTATGACTGATTGAGATATTGAATTAGACAACGGGAGCTTATCTAGTTAGCTTCGATAGTGATTTAGACACTTCTAGTTAGCCATGCAGTCAGATTGAGTTGGTGTATTCGAATCCTATCCACATGATTCGAATTCCATTATTTGTAACACTATTTTATACTGCTGGGATTAATGAAGTTTATATTATAATTATACTGAGCAATACTTGTATGTTTCCTGTAATATTTGTTTTCTTCAGTGTGTATTATTCATTCCTTTACACTACATAATAATTCAATTTAATTGCACTCATTTCCTGAAGATCAATGGCACATTAATTCTAATAATGATTAGATTCAAATGAAGGATGAATACATCCCCAAAAAACATTCAGAACTCATGAAGGTCACTATGAATATTTGGTCATGCCATTTGGTCTCACAAATGTGCCTTCCACATTTCAAGGTTTGATGAATTCTATTTTCAACCTTTCCTTAGAAAATTTATGGTGGTATTCTTTGATGATATAATAATATATAGTAAGTATTGAGAATAACATGATAAAGTTTTTGAAAGGGTACAACATGGATTTCTCTGTAATGTCCATTTTTTCAACTTTTACCAAAATGCCCAATTTTCCAATTTTTTCACAATTTTGGCTCTTGACTAGTTTTAGTGTCTTGGTCTCCAAATCAGCCCAATTGCTCCCAATTTAGAGAATATGTATGGATTATATAATACCTTAATTATTATGTTCAAGGATGTATTATGGCCCTCTAATCACTTCTGCAAGTCTGTACTAAATTCTGAACAAGATAGATGATTTTACTGGCAATTTTGGGCTCAAATCCCCCACGGGGTAAGTGGTAGAAATGGATTCCCAAATGTGCAGAAAAATACTTGAATTATTAAATTGAAGAATGGGATATGTATAATACATTATCAGAGACTCATTTTCATAACCAATAGACCTCCCGTGGCTGTTATCACTTCTTTCAATCAGATATAAAAACTAGTTTTGGACCCTTGGGGAAACGAGGGGTAGTTTGCTCCAATTGATATGAAATTAGACCCAATGGCCACAAATTATAAGTCACTGAACATGAAACCCATAATTTAATTTAATTACAGTCCATTAATTCATAAATCATAAATATTTTATAGATCCATTCGAATCCATCAATATTACAAGAGTTTACAACAAGGTAGTGGGGAAATGGCACTGTTTCTTCATTATTGAGAAATAATAAATGAGATTTTTGGCCTTTTGACCTGAGATATTTCTGAACTTAAATAGAAGAGAATTTATACCAGAATACTAAATACTGGAGCAAGAAAATCTTCCTCAAAGAGATGAATAGCTCACCAAGTGCGCCTCACTCCATAGAGGTGAAATATGGTGAGAAAACTTGAGATGAAAGTAAGAACGAGATGAACTTGATATGTCCACGAGTTGATGTAGCTTGCACCTGTAACTTACGACTCCATTGAATCTCCTTGAAATTATTTGAGTGGCCTCTCCAAACACCAACTAGGAATGGAATCTTTCACCCTCGAAATTGGCGAAGGCATGAACTAGTCATCCACTAGCTCTCTCTCTTCACAATAACAATTTTCACAAATGATGAAAAAGGCCTTCTCATGGATGATCCCTGAATTTTATAAACGTTATTGGTATTCTAAAGTTCCAAATCCATCCATAAACCAAATCCAAGTTAAATTGGTGTGGCTGCTCATGCTATGCTATGTGGCCTCTCTCTTCACCTTCCCTCTTCTCCCAAATTCGAGTAGGAGCTTGTTGAATCCCCCACTGTGTATGTGGCTGATTAGGGTGTCTAAGGCTTAAAACGCACAGAGAAAACCCATCCAAAGGCTTCAAAAAATCCCACGTAAGTATTGTTTTATCCTCGAGTTGTTTGTGGGATAGTAATCTTCCACGAATACTTTTGTAGTCTCCGGTGGCTCTTATGAATGTTTGATCCCAAGGAATCAATCTTCCTGTCAAGAAAGATCAAGAATATGACTAAAATCTATGAGTTAGTTTTCTATAAAAGAAAACTAAATTAAGTTAAATCTGCTATAAAAGAAGTGCTTTGTAGGAATGCAAAGTTAAACTTCAAGGTGAAAGAATATTAAGTTTTTCATCAGTTTGACAAAAATGTGAAAGAGACAAATTGCTTAATTCATTTAAACCAATACTAATCAATAACAATTGACCAATGATGATTTAAACATTAGTGCATCTGAAACTTAAGCCTGTCATCAATATGTTAATAGAAACATTAACACCAATTGTAAATATCATTGTAATCATTTGTAAAAAATAAATAGAAGTTATAGATGAAGAAATTCATTTATACCAATATGAACATGTCAATTGTGAGCATATATAAATCTAAACCACATATTAATGTTCTTATTGATTCACAAAGATTATAATACCATAGGTAAGAAATCTGAAGTGGAAAAACCAGCATTTGACAAATAAATTTGACAAAATAAACAGAAGATCTCAAAAAAGAATAAGTCTGTATTATTAAAACAAAATCTACAAAAAAATTGCAAACCCTGAAACAACAGAATGTCTCCAATATTTTGTCATAATTTTCTCCTTCCAGAAATTCCTCCTTTGGCAGCCTCTTTTTAGATCTGAAAGATAAATCCTTCTAGCTCTATCGTTCGCGCCGCCCTACCTCCCCCCGAGCTATCGAGCTTGTGCGCCCGGCCTCCCCCCGCCTCCCCCTCTGTAAAACCTGCAGTAAAAACAAATCAAAGTGTCGTGGGAGTATAATCTTTATTAGATTCATTTTTTTAGTTATAAATCACTTGACATGTATCCTTCCTTATATAATCTTTTATCCAAACTTGCAATACGTTAACATCAATACTCCGCATGTGATAAAGTGACATCTTAAACATTAATTCAAAAACAATATGTCAATCCTTAATAAAATCCAAAAGTTTGAGAAATTGTGATTTTAAAATTTGAGAGAAGATAAGTTATAAGTGTCTCATAAATTTTACGATTTCAATAAAGTTTCCGAAAATCACAACTTCACCATATTCAAAGGGGAAAACCAAAAGATTAAATTTCATCTCAACATTCTTATGAGAAAAGATAAAGTTTATTAAATATTGACAGTACAACTAATCATTTAATGAAAATTTATAGCTATATAAGTGATTAAATAAAGTTTTAATTATTAATGATTGCAATATCTCATAGTGATGAAAAAAATTTGTGGTTAACTAAAATACTATCAAGAAAAATCATGCAACCACAATGAATTATATCACGGAGTCTTTATCTCATAAATATCATGTCAAAGAGCAAGCAACACAAAATCAAGGATCCAAAGAATATCATTAAATAACTAGCCGAATCAAGGAAGTAAACTGAAAGATGAATATTTATTGAAAACACAAAACAATCCCAATCATTGGAGCAAGATAAATCCACAGTAGAGATTTAAAATCACAAGTTACATCTCCCCGCAATCCACAATTGTGGGATTCGGGAATGCAAATGGTCGTACAATATTAACTAACCTTTTCGCAATCTGCAATCTGCATTTTGTGGGTTGTGGAAACACACCACACAATTTATTGATCCAACTAATTCCCACAATCTGCAATTTATGGGTTGCGGGTTGCGGAACACCCAACAAAAAAATTAAAATAAATTACTTCCCGCACCCCGCATTCCACAAGTTGCGGGATGTAGGTTTCAGGATGACCAAATCGCACGCATCAAAACCTTTTCGCATCCCGCATTCCGCACTATGCAGGATGTGGGTTGTGAGATGAGAAACTTTCAAAATGTTTTAAACTTTGAAAGCCCACATCCGCAAGATCCGGGATGCGGGATGCGGGTTGGGGAATGAAACAATTCCAAACAAAAGATAGTCTTCTGCAACTCATCAAAATCACACAATCCACGCATAAATTTGAGAAATTCGACTAAGTTAGAGAACAAAGAAACCACGACAAATGTGATAAGGGCCTCAAAATGATTTACATAATTCAAAGTGTTACCTTTGTATGTGTAATTGGGGCTCCCGTGTTTTAAATAACATGGGATCAGTTATGCCTACAATAGAGCCTCTTGGCCTTCTCCAACTCCCATGAGCACCCTATAAGATTCTCTATTCATGTCTTACATGTCATATATGTCAAATGTCAGCCTTCATATCTGACTTGTGTCATAACTGTCATAGAATCTCCATCATCGGTGTCATATATGTCATAAATGTAAGGGGAATCTAACCAAGTGTCCATGAAACTCTCATTTGGCTCTTCCTCTTCCCATGTAAGTTATAATCCATCCAAAAACATTAGGCTTCCCATAGATTCGAGATTGCAAGAGGAGGATGCCATTTAACATAGGAATTCTAGCTTGAGTGGGCCCCATAGTCTCCATGTGTCTCCATTCTCCATAGCCATTTAATTTTTCACTTGAATTCATTTAATTAACTCCATTAAATAAATATTTATTCCTTCTAATGTTTAAAGACCATTTATTATCTCCCTTATTAACTTCCCAATGTTTCCACCCAACCTAGGGAACTAGTAGAATTGATGGAATTTTATTGCTACGCAATTATTTGAATGGGGACATTATAGTCCTTCCCACCCAATATTTATTGTCCTCAAGCAATTTCAAATTTGGATGCTGCAAACTATTCTCCTATTCCCATGTGGCATCTTTAGTTGGTAGATCCTTCCATTGCACCAAGTATTCTTTGATTGTTCTACTCCTCGATCTTCTCTCCCTTGTCTTCAAAACCTTTTCCGAAATAAGTGTGAGCTGTTATTCATCATCCAAAGGATGAAGTGTATCTGAAAGGACAATGTGCTAAAAAATATCTTCCTTGAGACAAGAAACATGAAATACATTATGAATTTTACTCCCTTCCAGAAGTTCCAACTCATATGCTACGTCTCCAATCTTCCGGATTACCTTGTAGGGCCCATAGTATCTTGGATTTATCTTTTCTACTCCATTCCTTTTGAGAGATGTTTGTTTGTATGGATGCAACCTCAAATACACTAAGTCATCAACTTGAAAGGTAATTTCCTCTCTACGTTTATATGCATATTGTTTTTGTTGATTTTGGGAAACCTACAAATTGTCTTTTAAAAGCTTTAAATTTTATTGGATTTCTTCCACCTAATATTTAGCTTTTGGTTCTCTACTATCACCAAATATCATATCAGAAAATGTAAGTGCATCATAACCATATAATTCTATGAAAGGAGACATCCCTATTGACATGTGAAAGCTGGTGTTGTAGAAAAATGCACCCAATTGTAGCCATTTTGTCCAATCTTTTTGTTATTCTCCCACATAGTTTCATAGGTACCCTTTCAACCATTTATTCACCCTCTCTATTTGTCCATCAGTTTGGAGATGGTAGATTGTACTTGGAGTCAACTGGGTTCCCACCAATCTGAAAATTTCTTGCCAAAAAGAACTCATGAATATACCATCTCTATCACTCACAATGCTCTTGGGGAGCCCATGCAATCTGAAGATTTCTTTGAAAAAAAAGTCAGCTAACTGTGTAGCACTGAAAGAGGATGTAACAACAAATAAATGAGAAAACTTATTCAATCTATTCACTACCACATACATGCAATCCTTCTTAATCAAATCAGTGAGTGGAGAAGTCAACTTGAAAAACCCTTTCACAAACTTCCTGTAGTATGTACATATTCCGATGATAAGGGGGTACACCTTGGTTTTGACCCCGTTGCATTAATGTATATGATGTAAATATTATATCAAATCATGACAAGGAGCTCAAGGCCAATCCCCTGTCATTGGTTAAGGTTTGGTATATAGGCGATCATGGTGATGCTTACTGGTTTTTGTGCTAAGTCAAGCACGTTTTTAAACATCATGTAAATATGCAAATTAATGAAGATCCACAACCAGCTATGTCAATGCAACGAATAATGAGATGGGGGCATGATTTTCCTAAGGATAAGGGGGTGGGAATGTTAACCTTGAGCCTTGTTGGGAAAAGCCATGTGTCATGAGGAGAACCCATCAGAATTGCCAACTACCCTCTTTCTTGTCTTCTCTTCCTAGCCATTTATTCTGCCAGAAGGTTGTTGAGGTAGTTATTGCTTGGAAGGGGAAGAGTATGGGAAATTCAAATTGGGTAGAGCACCCAGTCTTGGAGTGTCATGTTTTACTTGCATGGAAAAGAAAACACCAGAACCGTATGTGAGTTTGACTCACACATTCACGTTTGGATTTACTCTCATGTTTTGAGAGTTGCGGGACATTTGGGTTCATTCATGAGAGTTATTCACTCATTCGTTCATGATCCATATTCATTCTCCAATCAGAGGAAAATATATTCAGTAGTTGAGCTCTTTCGGTGTGTATAATTTGCATTATGTGAGTGTTTAGTGACATTATGGTAGCAGCGGAGCTCTACCTATGTGTATCCATCGCGTTCTGTGAGTATGTTCCCTTGGAAGGATTGTGATTGCTGTGCTGCAGCATTATCTTAAACTACAGAGTGTATGAGACCCTGTTACTCATGTTCTAGAGTAAGCTTGTGTTGTAGAGTCTCCCTATGGTTGTTGTGTTGTGCACCCTGATTCAGGTCTGCGCTATGTGCAAGACTCAGGAATGGGAGAGACGTAGAATGTGCTTGATAAACCTAGTGTGGAACCTCATGATAATATAAGAGTGGCTAGTAAACATCCTATGCACATCCTGAAGAGCACTGGAAGGGAAGGTGTAGCCTGAGGGACTGTGGAGCAAAGAAGGGGACACTTCCTTGTGTTGGATGTGTAGGAACTGGAGAGGCCAGGTCAAATAGGTCTTGTGAAGGTGTCCTTAGCTCTGTAGATGAGCTCACTAGCTTAGCAGTTCTTCTTGCCCATTGCCTTAGAGGCTTGATAAACCCAACTGGAAAGATGGCTTGGCTGGTGGCCTGATAAACCCATCTGTTTGCTTGGCTACGTCTTGCTGTGCTTAACCTGGTGAGTAACCTTGGTTGGACAGTGTGATAAACCCAACTGTGAATGTTGGCTTGGCTAGTTAGCCTGATCAACCCAGAACTAAGATGGCTTGACTGTGTGTAGTATAATAAACCCATTTGTTGGCTTGACTGGTCCTTAAAGGTGAATGTTGGCTTGGCTAGTTAGCTTGATAAACCCAGTAGTAGGATGGGCTGACTGTGTATAGTCTGATAAACCCATCTATTGACTTGACTGTGTTCAGTTAGTAATATCCAACTGTGAGATGGCTTGGCTAGGTGGCCTGTGAAACCCATCTGTTGGGATGTTTTACCCTTCAGCCTGATAAACCCAACTGTATTGGCTTGGCTAAGTGTTATTGCACCTTGGCTATATATGAGTCTGCTAGTGTTCCCTTATTCCTTGAGGAAATCATGCCCAACTCGGGGGTGGTAGTGTTGCTGAAAGACTAAGGAGCACACTGGCCTATGGTTGGGAGGAACATTGCAGCGACATAGCTGGTTGTGGGACAAGTTCTGTGCAGGATAAGTGTTCTTGTCCATGTTATTCTCTGCAACTGTATTTCTTGTATTGTAAATCGCTTGATGGAATGTGATGTATATGTTGTTATGAGGAATTGATCGATTGTTCCTTTGAGTAACTTCAATTATAGGCATCTATGTATGTTTTTCCATCATTGCATTTCGAACTAAGTTGTAGGGTAGATGGGACAGATCGGTAATGGATTGAGTAATCAGATCGATCCAAGAATTCAGTGGAAAAGCTGAGTTTTCTGCTAGAAATCTTCCCTTGCACAAATTTTGCAGGTTTGCGAGATGCAGGATGCGGAATGCCATTTCACAGATTTTGGTTTCCGCGAATTCCCTTCCACAAATTCCTTTCCGAAACTTGTGGGATGCAGGATGCGGAATCATGGTTTCGCGATCTCCACAATTCCTAATCCCACAAGACAAAGATTCTGCACCATCGATCTTCATAGGATGATTGTCCACTGTTGATCTGTTTCCAATACGAGATGCAGGATGCGGATTGTGAGAAGTGAGATTGCAATTTTTTCAACTTTTGACCCCGCAACTCAGGATTTCTGTAGCGTTTGTTTTTGCGGGTTGCTTATGAACCATTGATTTGGTTCCATCCTGCGGGATTGCTTGTGATCATGGATTTTCTTCATGTTTTCTCTCTGTCGTTCGATATCCTCTGAGATATTTTCTTGCGGATTGTTCAATTGATCTATGGAAGACGAGAGGGAGCATGACAGTTTTGGAAATGTTGAGATGTGGATCATGACCATGCCCTCTATTTCGATGAATAGTGAAGGTTCTCGATGAAAATTTTAATTCTGCATGATGATGGGGTATGGGTACGTGACATCGTGGTATCAGAGCTGCAGGTTGCAGCATTGGGACTAGATGGGCCGAAGAGTAGTCAAGAGTACCCTATGATACCAACTTGTAGTACACTATAGTGTAGTATCCTAGCTGCGAGTTGCAGCATTGAGCCTAGATAGGGCGAGTAATAGTAAGTAAATGGTTTTTATTTTGAATTAGTGTGTGTCTAACAAATGGTGTTGATAACACATTTTGTAGATTCATAGTATATTTTGGAAAAGTAAGTGGTGTTTCATCCATGAGAACCCATGACAGATATGATTCTCGAGTCTCCTACGAGCATGCATGAGATGCCATGGGGGAAAATGTACGAATTAGAAATGATGACATAGAGTCTAGTGGAAGGCGATTCCAAGAGACACCGCCAGATATTGAAGCCACCATCAAAAGCTTGATCAAAGCTCAGGAAGATCAGCATCAATTGAATGTTTCTATGTTGCAGAGTTTGACAGACTTGCAAAGAAAGATAGACTCTGGTCAGGGTACAATAAAACCTGAAGGCAGTAAGAGCAGTACCAGAAGAAGAAGAAGGACTGCTAGTAGATCATCTGACTCCGAGGAATCAAGCAGGATTCCAACTCTTCTTCTCGCAAGAAAAAGAGGAAGAGGCACCATAGAGATCGCTCTCAAGATGAATTTAAGAAGGCTAAACCTCCTACGTTTGATGGTGAGGTGAAGACTGGACAAGAAGTTGAAGCTTGGATTTTTGGAATAAAGAAGTACTTCCAAGTTCAGGATTATTCGGGGAATATGAAGGCAAGAGTTTCCATACTTAATCTGAATGGAAGGGCATCCATTTGGTGGGATCACTTCAAGAAAGTAAGGAGGATCAATGAAAGAATACTTAAGTGGAAACGGTTCTAGAAGTATTTCAAACAGAAATATCTCTCTTACAGGTACTATGATGACAAGATCAAAGGATTCCATGAGCTAAGACTGGGATAGTAGACCATGGAAGAGTATGCCAATAAGTTCTTGGAATTGTTAAGGTATGTCAGGTACATCAATGATGAAAAAGTGAAAATTCAGCGTTTCCTGAGTGGATTGCCTCAGTCTTCCAAAGACAGAATCAATTTTTATGAACTGAGAACTCTTGAAAAAACAATTAGGAAAGATACTTATTGCTACGAGCAAAGAAGAGGCAAACTTGACTATCAGAAGGCTTGGAAGGACAAGAAGAATGAGAAATATGACCAAAGGAAGAAAGGTTTTAAACCTTCTAACTTCAAAAATCAGCAAAAGCATCATTTCCACGCGGAAAAGCAGCCAGCTAGAGTGGTGGGGGGAATTCAAGAACTCCATAGCAGATCAGAGAACCTCTTCAATGTTGGAGATGTGGAGGACCCCACATGCACAAGAATTGCCCTGTTGAGATTGAGAGTGCAAGACCAACTTACAACATTCAAGAAGCAGAAACAGTGGGTCAAGTAGCAAGGGTCGTCCCTAGGATTTATGCAGCACTAGAGGACCACCACGTAGATCACCAGTTAACGGTGGTTGAAATTGCAAGTAAGATTGATGAGCAATCTATTTCTATTTTGATTGACCATAGTTCTACTCATAGTTACATTACTCCTAGGGTACTGGAGATTTGTGCTTTCATGAAAGTGAGGCATAACAAACCATGGTTAGTTCAGCTAGCCACTAGAACTAAGAGAAGGGTCAGTGAAGGGGTGGAGAAGTGTCCATTAGTAATGAATGGATTGGTCACCTGTGTAGATCTAAATGTTCTACCCCTTGGTTCCTATGGTGTCCTCATTGGAATGTATTGGTTAGAAGCTCACAAGGTGAAGCTTTACTGTTATAGTAAGACCTTTGAATGCTTAAATGAGGAAGGAAAACCAGTAGTGGTAAGGGGAATACCAAGGGTGATCTTTGTTAGGAATATTTCAGAAACGCAGCTGAAGAAGTTATGTAGAAGAGGTTGCTAGTTGTATGCAACTCATTATTTCAAGGTAACAGAGAATGAAACTCCTAGGTTGGAGGACTTTCATGTGTTGCAGGAATTCAGGGATGTGTTTCCTAATGAGATTCCAGGGATTCCTTCAAAGAGGGACATTGATTTCACAATTGAACTTGTACCAGGAGTAGCACCAGTGTCCAAGACACCCTACAGAATGAGTACACCAGAAAATCTAGAATTGAAGATGCAACTGTAAGAGTTGTTGGAAAAGAAGTACATCAGACCCAACGTGTCTCCCTGGGGAGCACCAGTTCTATTTGTAAAGAAGAAAGACGGCACACTCAGATTGTGTATTGATTACAAACAACTAAAAAAAGTCACAGTAAATAACAAATATCCTTTTCCTAGGATTGATGGCCTCTTTGATCAAATGAGGGGAGCAAAGGTATTTTCCAAGCTTGACTTGAGGTCTGGTTACCATCAGGTGAGAATAAAGGATGAAGACATTCATAAGACAACCTTCAGAACGAGGTATGGACATTATGAGTTTGTAGTGGTACCATTTGGTCTCACAAATGTGCCAGCTACATTTATGTGCCTTATGAATAGTGTCTTCAGCAGGTATTTGGACAACTTTGTTCTTGTTTTCCTTGATGACATTCTTATTTATTCTAAGAAAGAGGAAGAGCATGAGGAGCATTTGAGATTGACATTGCAATTGCTTAGGGAGCATCAACTGTATGCAAAGCTGAGCAAGTGTGACTTCTATAGAGATAGAATTTAGTACTTGGGTCACATTATCTCAAAGGAGGGTATATCTGTGGACCCTGACAATATTGAAGCCATTATGAATTGGCCTACTCCAAGAAATGTGATAGATGTAAGATCTTTTATGGGACTTGCAGGATACTACTGGAGATTCATTGAAGGATTCTCCAAGGTTGCACATGCCATAAATTCTTTGAAAAAGAAGGGCATAAAGTTTGAATGGACATTGAAGTGTGAAGAAGGCCTCCAACAGTGGAAGAATCTTCTCACCAGTGCACCAGTTTTGAAAGTTGCGGACCCAGTGAAAGATTTTGTGGTGTGTACTGATGCATGTGTTCAAGGGATTGGAGGAGTCCTTATGCAAGACAACCACATGATATGTTACGAGTCTAGAAAGTTGAAGGAACATGAGAGGAACTATGCCACTCATGATCTAGAACTTGTAGCCATAGTACATGCTCTCAAGATGTGGAGGCATTATTTGATGGGCAGAAGATTCGAGTTAAGGATAAACCATTGTGGTCTGAAGTATTTGTTTGATCAACCTACTCCGAATGCTAGGTAAGCGAGATGGTTGAAATTTTTATGTGATTTTGATTTTGAAATCAAGCACATAAAAGGAAAGGAGAATAAGGCAGTTGATGCACTCAGCAAGAAGGTGCAAGAAATGCATGTGGCATCCATTAGTGTTTTCCAATCAGAGTTGAGGCAACGGATTGTTAATCATGTTGCTGAAGATGAATTGTATGTGTAGATTAAGGGAAAATTGCAACAGCAAGGTCTTGAGAAGAGGTATGAAGGATATAAATTGGAAGAAGATGGACTTATTGCTTACAAGAATCGAATTTACATTCCAAATGTAGCAGATTTGAGGAGATTTGTTATGGATGAGATCCATCAAGCTCCATATTTTGGTCACCCAGGATATCAAATGACAATTGCTACAGCCAGAAAGCAGTACTTTTGGCCAGGGATGAAATAGGACATAGATGAATACATTTCAAGGTGTATGAAATGTCAGTGGGTAAAGGTTGAGCATCAACACCTTGTGTTTTCACCTTTCACACACCTGGGGGGGAACGTGGCATAAATATTCAAGCCACTAGGTGTGTCCTTGGGGGAAAGTCTCGAGTCAAGGATTTCACCTTGTTCTTGACTCCTCCATTTAGGCTCAACTCCTAACGAAGCCAAGGGGGTAAGACCCCATTAAGTTACTAAGGAAAATTAATTTAGTATGATGATGTTAAATTGAGATAGTTGCTTAGTATTTTTGAAGTTAACCATAAATAACCATAGATGACAAGATGAAAAATAAGCACAATAAAGCATAATGCTCAGACACAGTATATATATATCAAAAGATTTAAACATAGAAGTAGTGCCTTAAAAATGGAGTCATAAAATAATCAAAGTACTTGCATGTGCTTGGAGTGAATGTTTTGTGATTGCCTCTTGGTACATTTTAAGTTAATGTGAAATATGAGTGGATTAAAATTAGGCAAGGGGGGACTCCAGATATACCCAAGGGGTACTTGGAGTATGCCCAAAAATAAAACTTCACGGCTACCCGAAAGGAATGTGTGGGATGAATGGAGTCTCTGAGACTGTGTTCATAATGCACCCGAAGGTGTAACATAGATTGGCTCCCTGAGGTCATTGTCTAGGAGTTCCCACTTCCTTTGGGTTTTTGCCACCATTTACGGTTTGATCGAGGCGTTGGATTTTCGCCTGATGGTGGTTAATTGGGGAACATGAAGAATAATTAATCTAGTCACTCACATTGCTTTTGATGTAGTTTGACTGATCGGATGAACCGCAATCAAGTGTAGAGCATACACACCGGAGTCTTGTCAATTTTAGTAAATTTTAAAGGATGAGTTTTTTAGAAAGAAAAACCTTCGAGGAACCTCTTTTGGTCCAAGTGGACCTCAATCGGGGAATCAAGGAAGGGGTGGATTTTAAAAGATTGTTTACAGAAATTAATGATAAGCAACAAAAAGGAAGTAAACTACAATTTTTCTAATTAGTCCTACCATGCATCTCTTTCCCCTTTCGGGTCATTCAGGAAGTCGTGGGGTAAGTATTAAAGTTAATTTGATACTGTAATATGGAATATATGATAAATTAATCAAATCATGTTATTATACATCAATAAAACTAATCTAGAGAGCACAAAAATAAGAAAATGCAAAAAACAACAAAAAAGGCACGAATCCCCCTAGGGGGGATGGGGAATAGGATCGAAAGAGCCTATTCAGAGAATTTTTTTATTATATTCTGTTACAATATCAGTAAAACTATATAAATCCTCTTGGTTCTTACACATTATGAAATCAAGATCTTACACATTGCTCAAACTTAAAATTACAGTCAAAAGGGAGACCCATGGGGGGATTCGAATGATCCAAAAGCCACTTTCGAACAGCAGATTCTCCTATTTATGTTATTCCTCCTAAAATACAACAATATTATTATAATAAAATATTTTCAAAAGTACTTTGAAAGTACCTTTGGGTCAGAGTACTTTAAACGAAAAAAAAAACCAAGTTAAAACCAGTTAAAACGGTTAAAAAAGGAACCAAGGAAAGTGAGCTTTCCTTGGGATCTTAGTTTTCTATTTGGGAAGCCAATTATATGTGCACTTATTTTTGGATTTTATATTTTAAAAATAGAAACAGAAATCTAATGCATGCAAACTATGGATTCTGTTTAAATTGTCATGCAAAACGGACGATTTCCCTAAACTAGATCTATAATGCTTTATGAAACTTTTTAGGAATGAGATCTAGATTATGAGCCTTGAAATAATAGATATATGTAATTTTTATTTTAAGATAATATATCTGAATAATGACAAATCTTGTAACAAAGTAACTAGGTAAAATTTTTATTTTTAGAAGAACGAAGAGAGAAAACGAGTGTTGGAAGCTTGGGAATGTTGGGCTTTGGAGTATGCTTTGGTGGAACACCGAGGGAATATTTCCTCCAAAATATCCTAAATATGAGGAATATGCAAACTAGATCAACCTCTTCTATAAGTGAGATCACCTACAACTTAGAAATCCTTGCACAAACAGATGGTTAAAACATAAGTGCTGCTGGAAAAAGATAATTGGAAAGCATGCAATTAAACTTAAAATACATCCAACTCCAAGAGATCTGAAACAAATGAATAGTAAGAGCATAAATAAAACTATAATAATCTCTTACACCAACAGGAGGGAGCTCTCTCCTTCAAGGCCAACAATTAACCAACAGAAAGCAAAGATAAATAACACAGATTATACCTCATAAGCACTTGACAATCACCATCCACACATGAAGAGAATTACACCATAGATCTTGGCTCCAAATATTCTTTATTCCAAAATAGTAAACAATAAAATACAATAGCAACATCTTCTCAATCCGACTCTAACTTGCTTGGAAGAGGAAAGCTGAGCTTTATTTATAACAAAAATAGGAAATATAGCCTAGGGGGGCACAATTCCCAAGGAGAGAGAGACTGCAGTTGCATGTGGAGTGAATCTAAGCCTTATCTGAGTCTCAATGAGTGAAACTATCAATCAGAGAGCTGATCTCCCTGACACCTCAACCTGCTAACTAGAGCATCCACCAAAACTCATCCAGATGAGCCCACACATGTGGAGGAGAGATGGAGGGCACAATTCCCAAGATTGGATGCATTAATGTACTCTCTGTTTAGCCCAAATCAACCCTTTCTGTCAAGGAATGATCAGATCCAGTCAATCCCAAGCTGATGAGACTGATTTCAGTCAAATTAGAGCAAATCCCAATGATTTAAGATTTTGAATTTTCTCCATTAATTAATTAATTTATCAATTAAATAATCAATATTTGATTTTTAGGGATTTTTGACCTGAGTGATGGAAAAATCACTCAAAACTTATAAAAAGTGGGTCTATGGGTTTAGATGGTGATCTTAGATTGAAAATGAGCACCCCCATGACTGAAATTGATTTCTGAGCCCACTTTTATTACAAAACCAATTTTTCCATTTAGACTATTAAAAAATAGCCTAAGTTTTGGAAAAATTAAAACTTAAAAAATTTTAAAAAATAAAAAAAATAAAACCTAGGGGGACTTAAACATGTTCATATGACTGGACCATAATTCCTAGCATCTTTATACATTGACACATAAACTCTAATAACCTCAATAATCCTAAATTCCAAGCCGACCACCCCAACTTTGGAGGTATTGAGTGAAAAACTCAGAAATTATTAGTCGTTTATTCAACAACCAATAATAACCAAGGGAAAAAACACTCGGGGATTATCGGATTGACAAATAAAGTGTAAGATACTGAGTCTTTACAGACACTATCATGCTAGAACATTGTATTACAACTCCCCCATGGGGTATGAACATGTGATATAGTACAACAAGCACTTCCCAGAAGCACTTTCGAAGGTCTTCTGAAGTCCGGACAAATCATCTTTGTCCGGTTTACCAGGCTCACTTGATAAAAACCACTAAGTACAACTTAGGTGGTAACATCTGGCTCCAACTGCGGGACGTGTGCTCGATCTGTTCATAGGGCAAGGAGAGGATACGAGAACACCAGAATCTCTAGTTTATACACCCTGTACAAAGATCTCAACTTGACAAGAAAACCTCAACTTGACAAGAAAACCTCAGTAGCACAAGCTTTATATAAAAGACAAATGAACCATTAAGCGGATTTATTTAAACAAAATAAATCTAACTAACTAATGATTTATTATTATTATTATAGCTAAGTACAAACCAAAAATGTGGAAAGTAAATGCTCTTTTTCAATAAGCTTATTTTCCTACTCTAAGAATGATATAGAAAGGGTTAAGTGTAATCATAAATCCAATGTAACCACCTAAGCATTTTATTAACATAATTTTTTTTCCTTGTCTTTGGTTACGAGCCAAAGTAAGGATACTTTATTCAAAAAATGAAAACGTGTGTGATGACCCGAAATGGGCGGGCTGGATGGAAAATCATAGGCATGAATAATGTCATAAAAATTCTTCCCAAATTGGTATGTGCTCATGCAGGTTGCTTCTATCCACGGCTGGATAGGACTGATATACCAATCAACATGATGAGGCGAACTAACTATATCATCATACTGATCATCAAGGCTTACCGAATGATAACTCATTGTGTAAGCACCAAGGCACTCCAAATCATAAGGAACCTCTATATTTGAAGAAGATTGTCATATGCCCCAATTTTGCAAAAATAACATTATCTTATTTGATTTTATTTAAAGACATTATGTTAAATTTTATGCTAAGTTGTAATTGATGACTCAACAGAGTCAAGGATATTGAATGTAATTCTGAATATTTTAATTATAAATAAATAAAAGTGGAGACAACAACTTAGGAGAGCTGTTAAAAGAGTGTTTACTAGTCAAGTTCATGGAGGAGACTGGGTGGAGAACAAATAGACATGTGGCAACATCCTTAAACACTTTGAAATGTTGTAGGTGGAAACCTCTCTAAATTTGGGGTCATGATCCTCGAAGAAAGTGGGATCAGAGCAGGTGGCTCAATTAATGACAACTGACCCAAAAGACCTAGGCAATCTTTATAAAAATTCCCATTGAAGAGAGTTGAGGCTACTCATTATGGAGAAGTGATCATTTAGGTGAATGTAGTTTAGAGAAATTCAATGGCAAGGGATTTTGTGGAAAGAGTTTGAGGGATTTACTACTAAGTGATCTAGTGCAGCTTTTTAGCTGAAGGATATTTCTGCTGAGTGCAGAGTAATTACTGAGTCATTGGACTAGTCTGTGTTTGCATGCTCCACCAGTTCTCAGCCAAAAGACTAGGAACATGCTCGGGGGTATTGAGGAAGCATTGTTTGAGCACTCTCCAGGAGTTGGTAGGGAGGAACAGCCTCCTAACACTGTTGTTGACTAGCCTAATCAGGTTCTACAATCTTTTTGTTTTACTGTGTTAGATGATTAAATATGGATCTGACTGATAAATGAATGTTAAGTATTTAGTTGTAAATTGTTATGAGTTAGTAATCTTTCTATATTAGTGAAGAAATTGAATATGAATAGATGAAAATAATTCTAATCTATGTTTTTCCATGTCTGGAAGGACCAGACCATACTCCAGCACAGACAGAGTATTTAAATTAGATGAAGAAAGTGATAAGAGACTGAAATGACTAGATATGTTATGCATTTTATGGTAGCAAGTAGTTTATTTATGTATGTAAATTATTATAAAAAAAAACAAAGAACAATAACCTATTTATCTAGATTTATTGTTTAACCAGCTTGTTTAAGTAAGTATGTTGGAAAAGAATAGTAATAAATCTTTAAAGGTAGAAAGAATTATTATACCCTAGTAGATAAGAGGTTATGTGTTACACAGTACATCATTCTTTCTAGTTGAATTAAATATGCAGGAGAAGTAAACTATGTTATATTATTTATATATATTTTCTTTATGATTATTTAATAACCAACTGCTTATGCAGTAACGGATTTAAAGTTAAACTGCTTTATTTACTTTCAGTCCATTAAATATCTAACTACTATTCATATAATATATTTACTAAAAATATTATCTAAACCAAGTTTAACAAGTACTATGAAGCGAGATAGTGTATTGCTAATGTATCTAAAATATATAAAAAGCAAAACTAAACTAAGTTGCAAAAGTTGAATTCGGAGTATTTCAACCTGTTAGCTTAAGTAAATTTAATAAAATAAATATGATAATAACTAATAAATGAAAGACATATCTAGGAAAAAACTGTGCGGTAATTATCGACAGGTTATACTTGCAAACAAAAGCTACAGGGTCAAAACCCTAGTTTTTAAATATTTTTTTCTAATAGAAGCAACCAAGCTATAATCCATTGGTTTGGATATTTATATCCAACCATAAACAAATAATCTGTCACTGACTAGTCGCAATCCTCATAACATATATATGAATAAATACAATTTAAGAAAATCCAATTATACACTGATAATATTATTCACTCAAAATAATAATTGTTTACAAGTAATAGAGCTCACGCAAATAAATGAAAACAAATTCTTTAACAAGGGTTTCATTCGAAGAAAACCCTAGCTCATCTTCCTGAGTATGAATAACATTCATAAATTATATTATGACTGAGGGACAGTCTCAAACATTAACCCTAATCTATTATGAATTATAACAAAACAATAATAATATTTATTCACAATCAAAAAGGGAAAAACCCTTATTTACACCGAAAATCAAATAGTACTACTGTAACCGAGTTCGAGCTCGAAGAAGGTCTTTAAAATAGACTATTGTTTACATAACAAGCCACCAGGATGAAGGTTTAAACCAAATACATTTACCTAGCTCATGGCCAGGGTTACCCATCTATGAAGCGAGGGTTGTAAACATTATAAAAACCAACTTTAACTTAAAAAAAGAAATTGAAGAGACAGCGGTGAGCTGGACAAGTTTCCAAGCTCAGAGGTTGCCCCAATCGACAACCCTGTAACAAGCAAGGCGAGAACCCAAACGATGAATGCAGGGCTTACCAATTGGAGATGCCCTTCGAAGATGACCATATTTTTCTATTGTCTGGAGTACAAACACTGTCTCAAGATCCTGCAAAGTATTTACAATGCAAAATGTTAAATTTACGAATTTTATAAAATATTTCTAACCCTACTATAAGAACTACTTTGCAGTATAACTTCTTTATGGAAATAATATTTAAAAACAAATACCTTATTTGGGAACGCCGAGTAAACTGACTAAGAGACTGTTACTAAGTTCAACAGCTTTGTCGAAACTCTCAAACCCTATGACAAGGGCAGTGCATAAACCAACAGCAAGTAAATCTTAACCTATCTCTGCAATGACAAGCCACAAAAGGAAAAAAAGGAGCCACATACAGGCCGTAAGCCAAAGTGCTACGAATCTCAACAAACCCTTAAAGAGATAAGACTCACATTACAAAGAAATAGTTTTAAGATTGAATAGTGGAGGCTGAAACAACTTAAACCAAGACTCAGAGCACAACTAGAACTAGAAGGGTATCATGGCCGCAATAAGAGTTGTTGCAGAGCAGCCCGAAGGCCCGAGAACTATGGAGGGAAATGACGAAGATTAGGGTTATGAGGAGCTTATATCTCAAGTCATGGTCAAGAGAAGTCCACGTTCCCACTTGAAAAATCAAACAATGAGTGGGTCGAGTTCCATAGTTTCCTCCAATGCAAATAATCCCAATCATTTAAACAATGATTTTTATCTTACAACGCATAAAACCATAATATATTCCTTGTTATCATGTTGTGTGTCGTATGTAATGCTTATTATATGGTTGATATCACATCATTGGAATCGGAATAACAACGTAAAGTTAACGTTGACATAGCAAAAGGTGTCAAACTTAACCGTGGTTTATTCCGAAGGTAGGCATGATAGAGCCTTTCAACTATGGTAAGCTTGTATGCTAGCATTTTAATGTTAGTATAAAGTATGCACGTTTCTTTTTAATCTTTTTAAAACCAATAAATTAAGTGGTGACAATCTATAAAATTGGATAGTATAATGAAGAGTGGAGTCATAGATTCTTTACAAGATCAATGTTGTTTAGGCGTGTTTAGAAGCTTAGAGCTAATGACAGAATTGTATGTTTATAAACATGATAATATTTATATGTTTTTTAATCCCTGTAAAACCAACATTCGATTGGAAATAAAAGGTAAAGATGGTAGTATGGTAAAAGAATATATATTGAACTCTTTTACATAGTCCAGTTGGGATTAGAATTTAATAGTCAATGGTTGTTTCCCAACATGGAATTTGTTGGTAAATTTATCATGTCGATATACTTAGTAGAATGATTTTATGCTTATACAAAATAACTGGAGTTTAGCATAGGATAGAAGGTTGATACTTATAGAAAACATCAACCTTAGAAACTGTTTGTAGACAGTAACTTAATTCAAGAAGAGTATTATAGAATAATAAGATGGAATGATCCTACTTGAGTCTATAATCAATAGAACCACATGGATTGACATAGATTTAAGAAGTATAGACGAACAATGTTTTCATGCGAAAAGAAACTATTGTTTTTACACAAATCAACTTATAATGTCAAAAGGTTACAGGCTGTAAGTTTCCCTGCAAAAGATAAAATTTAATCAACTTGATATTCAAATAAGAAGGGTGATAATGTGTAAGGACCTTTAGTACAATAATTATAACATTACAAGATAGGCATATCAAAGTAGAAGCTAATATGCAACTAAGATTACAATTTTTGAGCCACAGTAAGTATCCTTACTGTCGCTATATTGATATAGAAAGAAAACTCATTTATTTGAACTACATTTACAAGAAAAACTGAAGCAAGTAAATTAAATTACCTCATGGAAGTTGCTTGGAATTTAGTAGCTTATTTACTAAGATTATTATTTGCAAATAGAAACACTTATGGATACTTAACGAAATTAAAAACGTTGCTTGTTCAAACATACCTGTAAACCTGTAAGAACCAGTAATCTTTCTACGTTAGCATAAATGCTAAGTAAGCCCAGGTTTCAAGATTAGATTCCACCTACTTGTCATAAAGCAAACTCATCAGTAAATTGAAATAAAATAATACGCAAGTAAACCTTATGCAAGTTACAAAAAGAAAACTATTTAGTTAACGTGATTTGAGATTATGTAATACTAATCATTCGACTGTTTCTTTTACTGCTAACTGTTAGCTGTTAGTAAACTGCAGATTCAAAATTTTATATTATCTTTAAAAAAATTAATTTTTTGTGAAAATTTGGGGTTTTGACAAGTGGTATCAGAGCACAAGGTTCAAACACTAGGCCTTGATGAAGCCCAACTAGCTTTTATGAAACAATAAATTGAATTATTATGCTGATGTATTTTCTTTTAAATGTTATTCAACAGAGAAATTGTTTTCTGAAGTTTAACAAACAGGTATGGAAAGGATGGAAGAATATGCAGAGGAGGAATCTCCAATTACTGAACCAGGGAACTTACCAAGAGATCCTATACCAGAGGACATAACTACTAATTCCTCAGAACTGTTAGAAACTATAAATGACCTAAAATATGAAATGGAGTCTGTAAAACAAGAGAATGAAAGGATTCTGAGGGCTTAGGAGGAGCTGAATTAGTTCCTAATAGAAAGGTTTCAAACTGAGGGTAGGGGTAGAAGAACTAAATCAGAAGATACAAGTCATCAACATAAATCTAAAAATATGAAACATACTAAAGATGAAAGCAGTTCATCTTCTAAGGTGTTTAGTGAACAACAATATTTCCATTCTACTAATGATAGTAGTGATGATAATCATAACACTAAAAAGAGGAAATACAAACCTTATGAGGAATTCTGGGGAATTCAAAAAGATAAAACCACCAACCTTCAATGGAGAGACTGAGAAGGTGGAGGAAGTGGAATCTTGGTTATCTGGGATGAAGAAGTACTATTCTAACCAGTTAAAGGCTAGAATGGCTATCTACAACCTCTCAGGAAAGGTTGACATTTGGTGGTATTACTTGAAGAGAGTTAAGGGAATAAAAGAGAAAAATGTAAATTGGAGTACCTTTAAGAGGTATTTTAAAAAGAAATTTATGTCTGAGCAATATTATGAAGAGAGAGAAAAAGAACTTTATGAGCTGAAATTAGGATCAATGACAATGAAAGATCTAAACAGTAAGTTCTTAAGTCTACTTAGGTATGTGCCATACCTTGTAGATGAGAAACCAAAGGTACAACGATTCCTCAGCTGTCTACCTTATCATATTAAGGATAGGATTGAATATGACAATCCAAAAACCTTGGAAGAAGCTATGAGGAAAGTGTTGAGGCCTGGAAATTTGCAGGCGACAACAGTAAGGGATTCTCCCCAATCAACGTTCCCAACTAGCACGTTGATCATTTGGTATAGGGAATCCGTCCGGTTTGCGGTCCGGCTACCGTAGGTCAAAGTAACAAACAAGGGTCTTACCGGTTGCGGCCCGTTCCACCGGAATTTGTATTTTTGACTTGAGTATGAAATGCAAATTGCTAACTAAATGCAGGGTGGTGAAGGATGCAAGGAGCATTCACAAAGTGATGCGCAGGTTCTTACCTCTCGTCTTAGGCTCAACATGCATCTGAGACACTCATGCAAAAATGAAAAGACTACCGATCTAAATGCATACCTATCTATCTACCTATCCTATCCCCGGGGAGCCAGATTGTGATTAACATATATGAGTAATGTAGATGTGCATGCGTAATAAAAGCAATTACAGATAGCTGGCATTATCTTTTACACACATGACAGCGAAAAATATTACACAACCAGATAGCTAATTGTTTATGACAAGCATTACATTACTCATGGTAGAGAGTTCAGAAAATAAATCAGAAATTATTAAGCAGAGACATAGGTCATGAAGTTAGAACGATCTCACGATTCATGGATATCATGCTGAAAAACAAAGTAGTTCATATTTCGATTATCCATGTCAACACATTTGAAATCCCACTGATCTTCTTTCCATAGGCAAACTGTAACTTTATATTGCAAAAGGAAGTAGTTCTTCTTACAATAACTTTCCAGTCTTACTGGGGAAAAAATCCCTCCTCCCTTCTCTACGCTTCCTATTTTTATACAAAAGCAAAAAATTGGTTGGGCTGGCCAAAGTGACCTTTGGGCTTCCCAACCCTTTTGTCTTCCCAACGTTTCATTTTTTCCCAAAAAAAAGGTATTTTACAAACGTATTAAATTACAACAAAGTCGACCGGTCCTCTTGTGAGGAGGGTTCTGCTTGGTTTCCCAAGAATTTCTTCCACGCTGCTGTTTCAGCAGCGAGATATTCAAACGAGCTCGGCTCTAAAAACTGAATGTTTAGCTCGAAATTTTCAGCCTGGTTTCTAATGGCCTCTACCCTGGCTGTGTTCAATCACACCTGTTCTTCTAAGAGCTGCACACTGACGGCTGTATGGCCTATTTCATTTTTTAGGATTTGGTCATCAATGGCTTTGATGTGTTGTAATCTGGCTTCTTCGTCTTGTTGTCTTTTTTGCAACATTTCTGCAAATGCATCATGATCAGGGAACTCATATAGCCTCTGCTCGGCTTCTACCTGACATCGGTTGTAGGTAACCAAGGCCCTCCTGAAGAATTCTGTGCAGGCTCCCTTGGTCTTCTTGACTGTTTTCTGGAAGTCTTCTGCAGTATTGATAGCGAATTCTATCAGATCATGGTCCCGTTTAAGGGCTTGTTTATCCTTGGATGGTAGTTCAGCTGGGGCTTCCTCCTCGTTCTCCACCCTTGCTATCCTTGTAGTCAGTACTTCGAGGATGTCTTGGGACCTGTCAACAAAATAAGAAGCTGTTTCCAAGATTTCTTCAAGTCGGCTATCAATCTGGAGGACCTGGCATCTTTCTTCTTCTAGAGCAGTTTGCAGGTGTAGCACTTTAGCTTTCTGAGCCAGGATGTGTTCTTTAATCGGCTGTAGATCAACCTGCTGTTCCTTTGCTGCTTCCAGCTGCTCTTTCATTTCTTTAACGTATGCGGTATTGGACTCGTAGATAATATACTGTTGCGCTTCTAGGTCTTCTATCTTTGCCCTCAACTGCTCCTTTTCATTCTTTAAGTCTTGAATTTCCTGCTGTGCACTTTCCAGAGCCTTATGTGCTGTCTCCTTGGCCTGTGCTTCTGCTTGGATGGCGTAGAATTCACTCTTTGTGGCCTCCATTTCTCTCAGCACATGTTCATATTTTCTCTTAAGTCTATTGCCTTCTTCCCTTTCTTTTCTCAGGGTGTCCTTAAGCTGAGAGGAGGTCTTCTTGGATGACTCTATTTCAATCATCATTCTGTCTATGTTATCTTCTAAAGCATGTATTGCTGCAGTCCCGGCCCTTATAGTAAACCTTGGATCTACATCTGTTCCTACCATGATGACCTTATCTGCTATCATTTTGCTGGCCATTTCTTCTGCCCCTACCTTTCTTTCTGTTCTCCTCATTATCCTTTTAGTAGCCCTATCATAATATACGGTGCTGAAATCAAGGACTTATTCCCCTTTTTCCTGTACGAAGGGTACTAGCTGAATCATAGGGGTAGCAGCTATGGTGGTAGTGGGTACTTGAGGGATCTGCACCTCGGGGTTTTCCTCTCCCTGACTCAGCCCTGATGATGTTTCGGGAGCTTTCTGTTGCGTTAACTTCATCTGTTCAGCCTCCTACTCTCGCAGTTCTTCGTCTAGCTTTCTCTGGGCTTCTTCGGCTGCTTGCCTAGCAACTTCTTATGTTTCTCTGGCTGCTTCATTGGCTCGTTCAGCTACTTCCTGGGCAACTTTCCTCTTTTCTTCTTCTCCCTTTTGCATCCATTCTGTAGCCTCATCTTCCAGCGTCTGAGCCTCCTCTCTTATCCTTTTGGCTGCTTCTTCAGCCTTAGCTTTCTCGGCTTTATTTTGTTCAGATCCTTTTCCACCCTTGGTGGGGTTCTTTGGCTTGATTCTTTTTCTGAGTGCTGCCATGTTAGGGGCATTCCTGTAGACCGATTCGTCTTTATCGTAATGATGGCTGTATTCGAAGTATACTTTATGTTTCCTGCAGTGTTCCGCTACTTTGCTATGAGTGTCATGTCGTCTGAAAGTCATCTCGCCAAAGTGGAACTTCCCTAGTTCCTCTACAAATTCTGCAGCCTGCTTCACATTGGCGAAACTGCAGATGCCTAGCTTAAATGGTAGAGGTGGATAGGCAGCCTTCTTTTTCTGAAACAAGAAGTCACCAACACCGCTAATAAATACTTGTCTGACTGCCTCTTTGTGGACTATATAATCCGTGGCATACTTTGGCAGTAGATGGGGTGTATTTGATCCTCCATACATTCTAATATACATGCCATTTTTGGTCAGGAAATAATCTCCATACTCTTCAATCACCTGCATGGCATCTTCAGACATACAGTCACATCCCCCCCGGAAGATGAGCTTGTATAATGGCATAATAAAATGCTCACATACTTCTTGGTAGTGACTGTGGTACAGATGAGCCCATAATGGTTTGTAAGCTGCATAAATAGGCATTCTATCCCTATCCCATACACACTAGAGGCTTGGGAAAGGCTGCTTACATAGTATGCAATCTATCAGAATCGAGCTCATATAAAACTCAGATCTTTTATGGGATTCTCCTCCTTTTGCTGCAGCTACACAAGAGGAGAGACTACTCGATACCAGGCTGGCCCAATTGAAGACCATTCCTTTTGTTGCCACATGGAAAATCAGGGGTATCCACTCGAATTTGAATAACCTACCATTATCCCTCCCGAAAATCCTATTTAGCATTAGAGCTATGAATCTATAAGGGGCTCTAAGGCTGGCTGTGTCATAATCTTCAGTTGCTCTATGTCTATAGATCTTCCCTGGTAATAGCATTCTCCTCATGGTTTCTACTAAATCCATCCTGAGGTTGTCCAACCACTCATTGGACAAGAAGACTTGAGGTTCAGGCAGGTGGTAAGCTAAGGCCACATATCCAGGGCTAAATGCAGCATAGCCCTGACCTTCAACATTACATATAAGCATTGTGTCATGGTTGGTGTGTGGCAGGATCCATTTCATCACTTCAGAGCATGGAAACAGCTCTGGCATGGTGGCGACCTTCATAATGGCATATTTTTCTATGTTTGCGTAACTGGGTGCTTCCTCAAGACCCATGTCTGGGACTTCCCTGCGGGAAATCAAACTGTATATTTCTCCCCATTTATATTAAGGTTCAACCCCCGTGACACATTGGGTGTCCTCATAGATGTACTCAGTTTTTGTTTCTGCTTCGGGTACTGATGCTTCTTCCACTGCTGGGGCTTTCTTCTTCTGCCTTCTGGACATTGTGAGTTCGTCCTGCCATATGTAATCATTTTGACATTAAGTAATTCGACTTTCCATACAATGTGTATCAATTTATCCTTCCTCAAGTGTATCATAATTGTGATCATTCAATAAAATCAAATATAAGTCTCTCATACTGAGTAACCGGACTAGCATGCAATATTGTGCAACGTGCTGTTATCCCATGCGACTAATACACATATTATTCAACCTTACAATGCCTCATGAATGAACCATATTATGATCTATTCTACATGCAGCAAGTTTATCAGTCATACTAGTGTTAGCATGAAACCTACACTATTATGTGACCTGTCATTTTCTCATGATATTGATACATTGAAGCAAAACATGCAAACTATATGTAGGTGCAGCATGCAATTATCATTCTACTACCTATCACACACAAAGAGCATCAAGCTTAAGCCAGCCAACACTTCAGCCCTACAGCCTAGCAGACAAATTGCAAAGGAGACGCATGCGACTGACATTCGAGAGAAAAAAAAGCATTAGGTTGATAGCCCATTTCATCCTCCTCGGCGGGAAGTAACCACACTTCTGCACAGGGTATCCTCATCAAAACACGACCCACGCTATCCTCAATAAACACAGCGTAACCGGCGGCACATCCCCTCGACCCTACTAGGGTTTTAGGCGACCAAAAGCAAAAAAGGGGGCTGCGAAAAATGGCGCCATCAACGCAGGCCACGAAGGCAACACTATCGACCGTAAAACCCCTTCAAAACCCTATTCCTCTCGGGCAAGCAAATCACAGGTTCCATCAATAATCCCTCCCGAGATGGCGCATAACTCCGCAGGAGAAACATCTCTGGTTCACCATCCCAGGAATGTACCAAGGAAACCACGGCCTGCCAAAACAGAACCTTAAGCAATCCTCAACAAACGCAGCCCTCTACCTATCGTGGCCACGCAGCAAGGTCTGGCGCAGACAACGCAATGGCCGCCTGCGCCTAAAACCTTTCAACCCTTGCGTGCAAGCAACGACTAACAGGCGAAAAGAAATCGGCTTAAAAGGTTAAAAACGCCCTCCCCACACCCTAGGTTAAGATAATAACCAACTTGAACAAGCTTAAATCCTAGCTGGACGAGGGAAGACAAAAAAAAAACACCGGGACCCCAAAACACGGTAGAAAATCAAAATCGTTCAACGCAATGGGAAAAATGAGATGCACCTACCTGGAAAACCGGTGAAATGATCAAGCTAATGACGGTTGGAATTCTACCCTCGCCACCTGGAAGCTGGTATAGTGACAGCTAGACCTTCTCTCCTTTCGAAACACGACAGCTCAATTCACCGTGACAGTGCTCGACGATAAAATAAACAATACAAACCCCCGACTTTCGCATCGTATATATAAAAAATGCCACATGTGCGAGCATTTAAATCGAGCGCGAAAAGAAAGCGGCGTCGGGTGACTAGAAATTCAGTCAAAGACAATCCCCGGTACCAAGTCACCCGTCCAGCTAAATATAACGCGTGAAAAAAACGACAGTCGGGCGTCGGCGGATACCTTGATCGGATGACCAAGAATCCAAACCCCTCCGCAACGGCGGATGCTCGGAGCACGATGCTGTCTGCAACGGAGGAGCAAACGATGGCCAAACGCTCTGCTACAAAGCCGGCAAAAACAAAATACACATCGGAGCACCGATGAAAGTCAAAGACTGAAGCGATCCGCAACGGCAGATGCCTGAAAAGGAGTTCTGTCCACAGCATCAGACGCGGGAGACTTCAAATCCCTTCGACAAAGAATCCAAACCCACCTGAAACGTCACAGAATGAAAACCCACGCGCAATGGTCGGAGCGAAAAGGACAGTCCACACCCGGAAATGCTCCGCAACGGCGGAGGGTAGGATCAAATCTCTTCCCACAACGACGGAGGGTAGGATCAAATCTCTACCCGCAACAACGAAGAGGACAAAGACTTAACTTTTGATTGAACAAGGCTTCGAGGCTTCGAGAGATATGGAAACGATGACGAATTCAACTAAGGATGGGATTCGTTAAAACAATGAAATGAGCAAGCACCAATCGATTGATAGTAACCCAAAGTGCCGGAAGACGCTTTAAAATCCATAGGCCAAAAATCAATAGGCTGAAATCAAGAAAAGAACTGACTAATTCAAAGTAAAGGAGGGTCCCAAAATTTTCAGAATTTTGGGAAATTGTTGTAGATGCAACAATTGGCGACTACCTGGTGAACCCCAGATCTCTGAATTAACTCTCTCTCCTAGCTTAAGACTGTCCGAATAAAATTGAAATATTCTAGATGTCTGTATCCCTAAGTTAGCCAACTTATGCATTAAATTTCTTAGAAGAAGTCTATCTTTTCGGGAAAAGGTAACACCAGTAGTGTTTCAGGTCTGAATAACTCTTTTGAGGCCAAATAAATGAGGTTCATTTTACCTGCCCTTTGGAAGTTATAGCTTAAACACCACAGGATTGTGACAGAGGGTGATAGTATTATCCTTTTGTTCCTCATTCCCATGCCAATCTGCACTTCTGTGCCCTTTTTAACTTTAGTTCCTTTTGATATGAGTCCTCCTGTATGCCTTTCTTACTGAATGTTAATTCAGGATCCTCTATCCCATAGTGTCCTTTTGTGTGAACAATATACTTTGTAGCTCAGTTCACGAACGGAGAGGATCTTGTGGCCATTTGGTATTTTATGCTTTGAGATTCAAGCTTTTCGAGCCTTGCTTTGATATGTCTTGTTCCTTTCAGGAGCTTTGAATCTTCATAGCTTTTAACTTTTCTTAATCCATGGCATGGGATCATTTATATGTGATAAACTATCCTGCTCTGCTTCCTTTTCGTGGGTCTTTTGCTGTCAGCTTCCTTGGGTATTTAATATGTGAGATGGATGGAGCCTATAAATAGTACTTCAGACCTTTTTGCACTTCTGAGTTATTTACGGGATTAATTAAGACTTCAAGTGAATGCACTGCCGGTTAGGAATACAATTACTAGAAAACATTCTATACTTTAAAGCACAGTCTTTTGCTCAGGACTTTAGTTGATACAGAACCCTGACATTCCCATTGCATCCAAAAGTTTGCCTCTTATTCAAAATCAAAAAGGAAAACTTAACAAAGCTATAAAGACACAGTAGCAAAGCAAGTAATAAAAGAAGAATCATCAAAGCATTAAAGCAAGAAAACAACATCTAATATTAAGAAAACAAAACAATTTATTTATATACAAAAGCAGACAAAAAATCTAAAAGAAAAACGCCCATTCCCCACAAAAAAAATTTTACAACTAAAAGCTAACGAATGAGCTGGGTTTCAGACATGAGTATTTTAACCATGATCTAACTGCGCTGTTATTGAAATAGAACCCATATTTAAGATCCTGCAATCATTTCTTTCATCTTGAGTGAGTTGAAGGAGCTCAGGCCGGGCATCCATCATAGGACTGGCCTTTCTTGAAGTATGAAGTCTCAGCTTACACTTAGTTAGATGGTTTCCCAATACAGACTCAGCAGATTCATTTTCTTCTCCCAGCTTAGTGACATTGTGTTTCATATATGGCTCTCTCAAAATCTTAATCATGTTTGGGCTTCCCTTTTGAGGTAACCACAAGTGAGACCAGTCTGAAGCAAAGTACCCATTTAGTTGTGCTATCCAATCTCGGTTCAGGATCATTCCATATCCATCAGGGATGTCTGCTACTATGATGTCAACGTAATGACATGTCCTTTTATTTGCAGCTAATCGGATCAGAACATCCTCCATTTCCCCTACTACTTTGACACTGGTTTCGTCAAGTTGAGTAACATCCCAAATAGTAGATTTTAGCGGCCCACTAAGTTTTTTGCAAACTGCCAGGGGCATAACATTCATGGATGATCCAGAGTCTACCAAACAATTATGGACCTTATGATTTAAAATTTCAAGAGTCACAAGGAAAGGTGGGGCGCTGGTTTTCTTAGTCTTGATCAACTGAATCTTTTCTTCCACAGGTTGTTTTGTTGTGGGCAACTCTTCTTCCAGTTTGCCAGCTTTGCTCTCCTCATCGTCTTCCACCGGTTTGGCAAATTCAATGAGTGGCTCTATTACCTGTTTGCCATGAATATCCTTAGGCATGTCATCTTTAGCCTTCACATCAGCCTGCCCCTTTTCTTCCTCTTGCAAATATGGAACTTTTGATATTATTGCACTGTTCTTAATGGCCAGGTTTTTATCTTTTGTGGTTGTAAGGGTATATTGAGCATTGAGAACATCTTCTTCCGTGTTAAACAATGACATACCATTCCATGAAAACATATTATCATCGTCTGGTTTTACTAAGGTCTGCTTCTCTTTTTCTTCCTCACCACAGTCCCTAGTCAATTCTGGATCCAACAACTTATTCATCACCAATGTTATTGAATGTAACCATTGAGGACACTTCTTCTCAGCATGATGTTGTTGATGAAAAGTACAGAAATTATCTCCTCCTATTTCTGTTATGTTTATTGATGCCAAATTAGGAGGTGGGACTTGCCATTGGTTGTTATCTTCCTTCTTTGGTTAGTATGGCTTATTGGTTTTCTAAATGTCCCTCTCCTTTTCCAGATCTAAAATTCGGTTGGGCATTTTCTGAAGCACTTTCATCATTTCATGATAATTATGTGGTTGATCTTCTTTAGATTTAGATAGCAGTGAGCTTCTTCTTACAGTGGTCTTATCTTCAAATGAGTCAGGATAGTCCTCTATACTCTCACTTTCAGCCTCTTGATAGGTTTCTGCCAGCGTGGGATTGAGTTTCATCTTGGCAAACATGGCCAACTCAGGGCCTAGGGCTGAGGTATAATTCTCAATCAAAACTTTGTCTGAAGGTCTGTCAATAGCAGAATTTTTTTTTAAGTACAATGAAAATATCTGAGTGAAACTACATACCTTTTCATTTCTCTCTTTTCTTAACAAACCAAGCCCTTTCATCAATGAAGCATGCGTCTTCTGAGCGGTATACTTACTCCTGAAAACACTCTCGAAAGTGTCCCAATTATGAATGGAGTTTACAGGTAGTCCAAAGTACCGGGATGCTGCTGCTCCTTTCAGAGTATGAGGAAAAAGTCTACACACCACATCTTCATACTCTCCAGCCCTTAGCCCTTCTAACGCTAGGTAAAAGCTTTGAAGATGATCATCTATAGCAATGTTGTCCATAGGGTCAAATTTGGGCAAAATCTTGTCAAAGGCTTGAGGTAGGTTATGCAAAGGAGGCGTTAAGTTTAGAGGTGACCTAGCTCTCCATGCCGGCAAAGGGTTAGGTTGATTACCATCCATGAGCAAAGGTAAGCAAGTAACACTAGGAAAAACAGGGTTTCAAGGATAGAACCGGAAACTTCAACTTTATAACATCTGCTGGTAGGGTAGTCACGGGAAATCAAATTCCACGGCCAGCCTTTACTGGCGGCCCTCCTTCTAGCACCAAAACTGTTGAGGCTTGGAAATTCGCAGGCGACAAAAGTAAGGGATTCTCCCCAATCAATGTTCCCAACTAGCCCGTTGATCGTTTGGTATAGGGAATCCATCCGGTTTGCGGTCCGGCTACCGTAGGTCAAAGTAACAAACAAGGGTCTTACCGATTGCGGCCCGGTCCACCGGAATTTGTATTTTTGACTTAAGTATGAAATGCAAATTGCTAAATAAATGCAGGGTGGTGAAGGATGCAAGGAGCATTCACAAAGTGATGCGCAGGTTCTTACCTCTCATCTTAGGCTCACCATGCATCTGAGACACTCATACAGAAATGAAAAGACTACTGATCTAAATGCATACCTATCTATCTACCTATCCTATCCCCGGGGAGCCAGATTGTGATTAACATATATGAGTAATGTAGATGTGCATGCGTAGTAAAAGCAATTACAGATAGCTGGAATTATCTTTTACACACATGACAGTGAAAAATATTACACAACCAGATAGCTAATTGTTTATGACAAGCATTACATTACTCATGGTAGAGATTTCATAAAATAAATCAGAAATCATTAAACAGAGACATAGGTCATGAAGTTAGAACGATCTCACGATTCATGGATATAATGCTGAAAACCAAAGTAGTTCATCTTTCGATTATCCATGTCAACACATTTGAAATCCCACCGATCTTCTTTCCATAGGCAAACTGTAACTTTATATTGCAAAAGGAAGTAGTTCTTCTTACAATAACTTTCCAGTCTTACTGGGGAAAAAATCCCTCTTCCCTTCTCTACGCTTCCTATTTTTATACAAAAGCAAAAAATTGGTTGGGCTGCCCAAAGTGACCTTTGGGCTTCCCAACCCTTTTGTCTTCCCAACGTTTCATTTTTTCCCCAAAAAAAGGTCTTTTACAAACGTATTAAATTACAACAAAGTCGACCGGTCCTCTTGTGAGGAGGGCTCTGCTTGGTTTCCCAAGAATTTCTTCCACGCTGTTGTTTCAGCAGCGAGATATTCAAACGAGCTCGGCTCTAAAAACTGAATGTTTAGCTCGAACTTTTCAGCCTGGTTTCTAATGGCCTCTACCCTGGCTGTGTTCAATCGCACCTGTTCTTCTAAGAGCTGCACACTGACGGCTGTATGGCCTATTTAATTTTTTAGGATTTGGTCATCAATGGCTTTGATGTGTTGTACTCTGGCTTCTTCATCTTGTTGTCTTTTTTGCAACATTTCTGCAAATGCATCATGATCAGGGAACTCATATAGCCTCTGCTCGGCTTCTACCTGACGTCGGTTGTAGGTAACCAAGGCCCTCCTGAAGAATTCTGTGCAGGCTCCCTTGGTCTTCTTGACTGTTTTCTGGAAGTCTTCTGCAGTATTGAAAGCGAATTCTATCAGATCATGGTCCCGTTTAAGGGCTTGTTTATCCTTGGATGGTAGTTCAGCTGGGGCTTCCTCCTCATTCTCCACCCTTGCTATCCTTGTAGTCAGTACTTCGAGGATGTCTTGGGACCTGTCAACAAAATAAGAAGTTGTTTCCAAGATTTCTTCAAGTCGGCTATCAATCTAGAGGACCTGGCATATTTCTTCTTCTAGAGCAGTTTGCAGGTGTAGCACTTTAGCTTTCTGAGCCAGGATGTGTTCTTTAACCGGCTGTAGATCAACCTGCTATTCCTTTGCTGCTTCCAGCTACTCTTTCAGTTCTTTAACGTATGCGGTATTGGACTCGTAGATAATATACTGTTGCGCTTCTAGGTCTTCTATCTTTTCCCTCAACTGCTCCTTTTCATTCTTTAAGTCTTGAATTTCTTGTTGTGCACTTTCCAGAGCCTTATGTGCTGGCTCCTTGGCCTGTGCTTCTGCTTGGATGGCATAGACTTTACTCTTTGTGGCCTCCATTTCTCTCAGCACATGTTCATATTTTCTCTTAAGTCTATTTCCTTCTTCCCTTTCTTTTCTCAGGGTGTCCTTAAGCTGAGAGGAGGTCTTCTTGGATGACTCTATTTCAATCATCATTCTGTCTATGTTATCTTCTGAAGCATGTATTGCTGCAGTCCCGACCCTTATAGTAAACCTTGGATCTACATCTGTTCCTACCATCATGACCTTATCTGTTATCATTTTGCTGGCCATTTCTTCTGCCCCTACCTTTCTTTCTGTTCTCCTCATTATCCTTTTAGTAGCCCTATCATAATATACGGTGCTGAAATCAGGGACTTCTTCCCCTTTTCCCTGTATGAAGGGTACTAGCTAAATCATAGGGGTAGCAGCTACGGTGGTAGTGGGCACTTGAGGGATCTGCACCTCGGGGTTTTCCTCTCCCTGACTCAGCCCTGATGATGTTTCGGGAGCTTGCTGTTGCGTCAACTTCATCTGTTCAGCCTCCTGCTCTCGCAGTTCTTTGTCTAGCTTTCTCTGGGCTTCTTCGGCTGCTTGCCTAGCAACTTCTTCTGTTTCTCTGGCTGCTTCATTGGCTCGTTCAGCTGCTTCCTGGGAAGCTTTCCTCTTTTCTTCTTCTCCCTTTCGCATCCATTCTGTAGCCCCATCTTCCAGCCTCCGAGCCTCCTCTCTCATCCTTTTGGCTGCTTCTTCAGCCTTAGCTTGCTCGTCTTTATTTTGTTTAGATCCTTTTCCACCCTTGGTGGGGTTCTTCGACTTGAATCTTTTTCTGAGTGCTGCCATGTTAGGGGCATTCCTGTAGACTGATTCATCTTTATCGTAATGATGGATGTATTCGAAGTATACTTTATGTTTCCTGCAGTGTTCCGCTACTTTGCTATAAGTGTCATGTCGTTTGAAAGTCATCTCGCCAAAGTGGAACTTCTCTAGTTCCTCTACAAATTCTGCAGCCTGCTTCACATTGGCGAAACTGCAGCTGCCTAGCTTAAATGGTAGAGGTGGATAGGCAGCCTTCTTTTTCTGAAACAAGAAGTGACCAACACCGTCAATAAACACTTGTCTGACTGCCTCTTTGTGGACTATATAATCCGTGGCATACTTTGGCAGTAGATGGGGTGTCTTTGATCCTCCATACATTCTAATATACATGCCATTTTCGGTCAGGAAATAATCTCCATACTCTTCAATCACCTGCATGGCATCTTCATACATACAGTCACATCCCCCCTAGAAGATGAGCTTGTATAATGGCATAATAAAATGCTCACATACTTCTTGGTAGTGACTGTGGTACAGATGAGCCCATAATGGTTTGTAAGCTGCGTAAATAGGCATTCTGTCCCTATCCCATACACACTGGAGGCCTGGGAAAGGCTGGTTACATAGTATGCAATCTATCAGAATCCAGCTCATATAAAACTCATATCTTTTATGGGCTTCTCCTCCTTTTGTTGTAGCTACACAAGAGGAGAGACTACTCGATACCAGGCTGGCCCAATTGAAGACCGTTGCTTCTGTTGCCACATGGAAAATCAGGGGTATCCACTCGAATTTGAATAACCTGCCATTAGCCCTCCCGAAAATACTATTTAGCATTAGAGCTATGAATCTGTAAGGGGCTCTAAGGCTGGTTGTGTCATAATCTTCAGTTGCTCTATGTCTATAGAGCTTCCTTGGTAATAGCATTCTCCTCATGGTTTCTACTAAATCTATCCTGAGGTTGTCCAACCACTCATTGGACAAGAAGAATTGAGGTTCAGGCAGGTGGTAAGCTAAGGCCATGTATCCAGGGCTAAATGCAGCATAGCCCTGACCTTCAACATTACATATAAGAATTGTTTCATGGTTGGTGTGTGTCAGGATCCATTTCATCACTTCAGAGCATGGAAACAGCTCTGGCCTGGTGGCGACCTTCATAATGGCAGATTTTTCTATGTTTGCGTAAATGGGTGCTTCCTCAAGACCCATGTCTGGGACTTCCCTGCGGGAAATCAACCTGTATATTTCTCCCCATTTATATTCAGGTTCAACCCTTGTGACACATTGGGTGTCCTCATAGATGTACTTAGTTTTTGTTTCTGCTTCGGGTACTGATGCTTCTTCCACTGCTGGGGCTTTCTTCTTCTGCCTTCTGGACATTGTGAGTTCGTCCTGCCATATGTAATCATTTTTACATTAAGTGATTCAAATTTCCATACAATGTGCATCAATTTATCCTTCCTCAAGTGTATCATAATTGTGATCATTCAATAAAATCAAATATAAGTCTCTCATACTGAGTAACCGGACTAGCATGCAGTATTGTGCAACGTGCTGTTATCCCATGCGACTAATACATATATTATTCAACCTTACAATGCCTCATGAATGAACCATATTATGATCTATTCTACATGTAGCAAGTTTATCAGTCATACTAGTGTTAGCATGAAACCTACACTATTATGTGACCTGTCATTTTCTCATGATATTGATACATTGAAGCAAAACATGCAAACTATATGTAGGTGCAGCATGCAATTATCATTCTACTACCTATCACACACAAAGAGCATCAAGCTTAAGCCAGCAAACACTTCAACCCTACAGCCTAGCAGACAAATTGCAAAGAAGACGCATGCGACTGGCAGCCGAGAGAAAAAAAAACATTAGGGTGATAGCCCATTTCATCCTCCTCGGCGGGAAGTAACCACACTTCTGCATAGGGTATCCTCATCAAAACACGACCCACGCTATCCTCAATAAACACAGCGTAACCGGCGGCACATCCCCTCGACCCTACTAGGGTTTTAGGCGACCAAAAGCAAAAAAGGGGGCTGAGAAAAATGGCGCCATCAACGCAGGCCGCGAAGGCGACACTGTCGACCGTAAAACCCCTTCAAAACCCTATTCCTCCCGGCCAAGCAAATCACAGGTTCCATCAATAATCCCTCCCGAGACGGCGCATAACTCCGCAGGCGAAACATCTCTGGTTCACCATCCTAGGAATGTACCAAGGCAACCACGTCCTGCCAAAACAAAACCTTAAGGAATCCTCAACAAACGCAGCCCTCTACCTATCGTGGCCGCGCAGTGAGGTCTGGCGCAAATGGCGTAATGGCCTCCTACGCCTAAAACCTTTCAACCCTTGCATGCAAGCAACGACTAACATGTGGAAATAAATCGGCTTAAAATGTTAAAAACGCCCCCCCCACACCCTAGGTTAAGATAATAACCAACTTGAACAAGCTTAAATCCTAGATGGACGAGGGAAGACAAAAAAAAAACGCCGGGACCCCAAAACACGGTAGAAAATCAAAATCGTTCAACGCAATGGTAAAAACGAGATGCACCTACCTGGCAAACCGGCGAAATGATCAAGCTGATGACGGTTGGAATTCTACCCTTGCCACCTGGAAGCTGGTATAGTGACAGCTAGACCTTCTCTCCTTTCGAAACACGATAGCTCAATTCACCGCGACAGTGCTCGACAATAAAATAAACAATACAAACCCCCGACTGTCGCACCGTATATATAAAAAATGCCACACGTGCGAGCATTTAAATCGAGCGCGAAAAGAAAGCGGCGTCGGGTGACTAGAAATTCAGTCCCTCCGCAACGGCGGACAATCCCCGGTACCAAGTCACCCGCCCGGTTAAATATAACGTGTGAACAAAACGACAATCGGGCGTCGGCGGATACCTTGATCGGATGACCAAGAATCCGAACCCCTCGGCAACGGCGGATGCTCGGAGCACGATGCTGTCCACAACGGAGGAGAAAATGATGGCCAAGTGCTCTGCTACAAATCCGGCAAAAACAAAACACACATCGAAGCACTGATGAAAGTCAAAGACTGAAGCGATCCGCAACGGCGGATGCCTGAAAAGGAGGTCTGTGCGCAGCATCGGACGCGGGAGATTTCAAATCCCTCCGACGAAGAATCCAAACCCACCCGAAACGGCACAGAATGAAAACCCATGTGCAACGGTCGGAGCGAAAAGGACAGTCCACACGTGGAAACGCTCCGCAACGGCGGAGGGTAGGATCAAATCTCTTCCCGCAACGACGAAGAGGACAAAGACTTAACTTCCGATTGAACAAGGCTTCGAGGCTTTGAGAGATATGCAAATGATGACGAATTCAACTAAGGATGGGATTCGTTAAAACAATGAAATGAGCAAGCACCAATCGATTGACAGTAACCCAAAGTTTTGGAAGACGCTTTAAAATCCATAGGCCAAAAATCAATAGGCTGAAATCAAGAAAAGAACTGACTAATTCAAAGTAAAGAAGGGTCCCAAAATTTTCAGAATTTTGGGAAATTGTTGTAGATGCAACAGAAAGCTAACTTCTGTTTTGAATAGAATCCAAAGAAGGAAAGCATGGCCAATTGGAAGGCCAATAAAAATAATAACCAGTATGAACAAAAGAAGAAGGATTTTGTGCCCAACAGAAATTCTAAGAACAATAAGACCAGAAATTATTCTAATAATAAGAACTTTCAAGGAAATAAGAATAATTCTAAGCGTAAAGAAATTGCTAATAACCATGGTAATTATACCAAGAACTTTGAGCGCAAAGAACCTATAAAGTGTTGGGAGTGTAATTGCCCACACTATGCTTCAGTCTGTCCTAATCGGAAGAAGACAGTTAGCAATATTCATACCATACATGAGGAGATGATTGTTGGGGAATTAGCGATGACTATGCCCAGAATCAACGCAGCCTTGGAGAATCGACAAGCAGAATATCAGACTTCCATGTTGGAAGTAGAAGGTATGATAAATCAAACCCCTGTAGCTATTTTAATTGATCCTAGAGCTAGTCTCAGTTATATTGCACCTAAAATGGTAGAAAAATGTAAGTTACCTGTAGAAAAATTTGAGAATTCTTGGTTGGTTCAGTTAGCCACTAGTGCTAAAAGAAAGGTAACTTGTTTTGTAAAAGAATGTGCAGTAGTTATGGATCATTTTGAAACTATTGTAAAGCTTAATGTATTGCCTCTTGGTTCTTATGATTTAGTGATCGGTATGGACTAGTTAGAACAACATAGGGTAATTCTAAATTGTTATGATAAAACCTTCACATATTTAAACAGTGATGGAAAACCAGTAAGTGTAAAAGGAATCCCTAGAAAAACCACCATAAGGCAGATTTCTGCTCTACAGCTTAAGATAGTTGTTAGGAAGGGATGTAAAGCTTATGCAGTAACAACAACCGATGAAGAGAGTCTAATTAAGACAGATAAGTTAAAATTGGAATACATACCAGTCTTAATAGATTATGTTGATATATTCCCTGAAGAAATTTCGGGACTACCTTCGAAAAGGGAATTGGATTTCACCATTGAATTGGTACCTGGTGCAGTACCTAGCTCAAAAGCCCCTTATCGAATGAACATACTTGAACTTAATAAATTAAAATCCCAATTAAAATAACTAATTGATAAAAAGTATATTCGACCTAGTGTGTCTCCCTGGGGGGCACCTGTCATCTTCGTTAAGAAAAAGGACGAAACCATGTGACTTTGCATAGATTACCGTCAGTTGAATAAGAAGACCATTAAAAATCAATATACGTTGCCCCATAGATGATCTATTTGATTAAATACTTGGAGCCATGGTGTTTTCGAAAATAGATTTAAGGTCTAGATATCATCAAGTTAGGATTAAAGATGAAGACATCTTTAAGATAGCATTTAGAACTAGATATGGCCATTACGAGTCTGTCATTATGCCATTTGGGATTACTAATGCCCCAGTTGTTTTCATGTGTTTAATGAACAACGTTATGCATAAGTATCTAGATAAGTTTGTATTCGTGTTCATCGACGACATTTTAATCTATTCAAAAACTGAAGAAGAACACAAAGAACATTTAAAGATTGTTTTGCAAGAGTTACGAGATCATCAACTCTTTGCAAAGTTTAGTAAATGTGATTTCTTCAAGGATAAGATTCAATACTTAGGTCATGTGGTGACCAAGGAAGGGATTTCAGTAGATCCTGAAAAGATAAGGGCAATCGAAGATTGGCCGGTTCCTAAGGATGTAACGAATGTTCGATCTTTCATGGGCATTACTGGGCACTACCGGAGGTTCGTTGAAAGTTTTTCAAAGATCGCGAATCTGATAACTTCTTTGCAGAAGAAAGGAAAGAAGTTTGAATGGAACCATAAATGCGAAGAAAGATTTAAAAAGTTAAAAACTTTATTAACCAGTGCATCTATTTTAAGAATTGCTAATCCTAATAAAGAATTTGTCGTGTGCACTGATGCCTGCAATGATGGCTTAAGCAGTTTTCTGACTCAAGAAGGGCCTATGAGTCAAGAAAATTAAAAATTCATGAAAAGAATTATGCAACTTATGATCTGGAATTAGTAGTTGTTATACATGCTCTAAAGATGTGGCGACATCACCTAATTGACAGAAAATTTATTTTAATGACTGATAATAAAGGATTGAAGTATTTGTTAGATCAACCTAATTTAAATGCCAGATAAGCTAGGTGGTTAGCTTTCTTAAGTGAGTATGATTTCGAAATTCAACACATTAAAGGTAAGGAAAATAAAGTTGCTGATGCATTAAGTAGGAATGCAAGGATGAATTTTGCAGCAGCTATCAGCACTTATACTACATATTTGGATGAACAGCTTAAAATAGGAATAGAACAAGATGAAATTTATCAAAATTTACAAGCTAAAACTAAAGAAAATCCAAAAAAAAGCTTAAGTAAAGGGTATAGTCTGAATTCAAAAGAATTTTTACTGTATAAAGACAGAATGTATGTACCTGATGTACCTAAAGTTAAGCTGTTAATTCTGGATGAAATTCATAAAACTCCATATTCAGGTCATCCAGGCTATCAAAAGACTATAACTATGTTAAGAAAATAATATTTTTAGCCAAATATGAAGATTGAAGTAGCATAATATATCGCTAGGTGTTTTGAATGTCAGCAGGTAAAAACTGAACATCAACCCCCAGCTAGATTACTTCAGCCATTACCCATTCCTAGCTGGAAATGGGAGATAATTAGTCTCGATTTTATTATTGGACTGCTTAGAAATCAGAATCTGAATGACTCCATTATGGTAGTAGTTGATAAGTTAAGTAAAAAATCTCACTTTATACCTATTAAAACTACATATAAGGCTGCAAATATAGCTGATATCTTTCTAAAACAGATTTTTTGACTGCATGGAGTACCAAAAGTCATAATCTTAGATAGAGATCCTAAATTTACAGGTAACTTTTGGAAATCTCTGTTTGAAGGATTAAACACTAAATTAAATTTTAGTACTTCTTTCCATCCTCAAATAGATGGAGAAACCGAAAGAGTAAACCAAGTACTGGAAGATCTATTAAGAATATATGTGAAAGACCATCCAGGTAAATGGGAGGATTATTTGCATTTGGTAGAATTTGCTTATAATAACAATTATCAGACATTAGCCAAATTTATTCCTTTCAAAATTTTGTATGGAAGAAAATGTAATACTCCTATCTCTTGGAATAATCCAGTGGATAGATTGGTATTAGGTCCTGAATTGTTAAAGGAAATGGAAGAAATTGTAAAACAGGTGCAAGGTAATCTGAAAGTTGCACAGGATCGGAAGAAAATTCAAGCAGACTTAAAAAAAACTCCAAAGGAGTTTCAGGTAGGTGAACATGTGTTCATCAAGGTAAGGCCCAAAAAGAGCTCTCTCAGATTGGGAAGTTGTGCAAAACTAGCACCTCGTTACTGTGGTCCATTTGAAATTCTGTCCAGAATTGGACAAGTAGCTTATCAATTAGCATTACCACCCAATTTAAAAGTACATAATGTTTTTCACATTTTTGTATTAAAGAAATATGTTCATGATGCTACTCATGTTGTTAACTGGAATAATGTACAGGTAGAACCAAAAGGAGATTTTCTAGTGGAACCAAACTGTATCCTCGAGCGGAGGGAGATCACACTTCGGAACCGCACCATTGGATAGGTGAAGGTGCAATGGAAGCACCTTAGTCTAGAGGAAGCCACCTGGGAATTGGAAAGTAATATGCAAGATGCATATCCAATTCTATTCCAGGGGAATTCTGAGGATGAAGAATAAATAACATCGAGGACGATGCTATGTTCTAAGGGGGTCTTGAGGAAGCGTTGTTTGAGCACTCTCCAGGAGTTGGTAGGGAGGAACAGCCTCCTAACACTGTTGTTGACTAGCCTAATCAGGCTCTACAATCTTTTTCTTTTACTGTGTTAGATGATTAAATATGGATCTGACTGATAAATGAATGTTAAGTATTTAGTTGTAAATTGTTATGAGTTAGTAATCTTTCTATATTAGTGAAGAAATTGAATATGAATAGATGAAAATAATTCTAATCTGTGTTTTTCCATGTCTGGAAGGACCAGACCATACTCCAGCACAGACAGAGTATTTAAATTAGATGAAGAAAGTGATAAGAGACTGAAATGACTAGATATGTTATGCATTTTACAGTAGCAAGTAGTTTATTTATGTATGTAAATTATTATAATAAAAAAAACAAAGAACAATAACTTGTTTATCTAGATTTATTATTTAACCAACTTGTTTAAGTATACTGGAAAAGAATAGTACTAACTCTTTACAGGTAGAAAGAATTAATATACCCTAGTAGATAAGAGGTTATGTGTTACACAGTACAACATTCTTTCTAGTTGAATTAAATATGCAAGAGAAGTAAACTATGTTATATTATTTATATGTATTTTCTTTATGATTATTTAATAACCAGCTGCTTACGCAGTAAAGGATTTAAAGTTAAACTGCTTTATTTACTTTCAGTCCAATAAATATCTAACTACTATTCTTATAATCTATTTACTAAAAATATTATCTAAACCAAGTTTAACAAATACTATGAAGCAAGATAGTGTATTACTAATGTATCTAAAATATATAAAAAAGAAAAACTAAACTAAGTTGCAGAAGCTGAATTCGGAGAATTTCAACTGGTTAGCTTAAGTAAATTTAATAAAAGAAATATGATAATAACTAATAAATGAAAGACATATCTAGGTAAAAAAATTTCGGTAATTATCGACAGGTTATACTTGCAAACAAAAGCTACAAGGTCGAAACCCTAGTTTTTAAAAATTTTGTTCTAATAAAAGAACCCAAGCTATAATCCATTGGTTTGGATCTTTATATCCAACCATAAATGAATAAACTGTCACTGACTAGTCACAGTCCTCATTACATATATATGAATAAATACAGTTTAAGAAAATCCCATTATACACTGATAATATTATTCACTCAAAATAATAATTGTTTACAAGTAACAGAGCTCACTTAAATAAATGAAAAGAAATTATTTAACAAGGGTTTCATTCGAAGAAAACCCTAGCTCATCGTCCTGAGTAAACAATAAAATTTATAAATTATATTATGACTGAAGGTGTTGGGGTGCGTACCCTAAGGATTATTAGTTTTGGTAACTTCGCGGCTGTTTGTAAGCGGAGTTACGGGTCAAAATAGTCTTAGGGGTGTCGGGGTAAGTCAAAACCCATTTTTGTAATAAACCCGTGGTTTAAATCCAGGGTTTAGGGTTTTTGGGTGCCCATGGTTTGAAGCCATGGTTTTGTAATAGCGCGATGTATAAATAGGTATTTTTGTAAATAAGAAAAAGTTAGGCTTTTTGATGTAAAGAAAGATTAAGGCGAAGCTAAGGATGGTTTTGTAAGGAAAGGTTAAGTCCCAGCTGTGTGCGTGGATGACCTCTGCAGCTGTGTGCGCTGAGGGTTTTGTAAGAAGATTAAGAAAGATCTGCAGCTGTGTGTGCAGAGGCCTGCTGCTGTGTGCACAGCTGTTAAGGACCGAAGGGATCTGCAGCTGAGTGCGCAGATCAAACTGTGGTTTTGTAGAAAGTTGAATAAAACACAGTTTGTGGACGTAGCCCCTACACTGGGGGGAACCACGTTATATTTGTTGTTGTGGTTTATTGTGTTGCTTCTATTTCTATTATTTTTATGCATTAATAACTATATACATCTGATAACTTAGATCACTGCTAATAATAAGCTTCGCTGTGAATTCCCTGTAGTGGGTTAAGCAAGTCACGGTTATTTATCTATCTGTGAAATTATATATCTATAAGTGAATGAAAAAGTTGTGTAAATGTTGATTAATAAGTTTATTAAAGGCTAAGGTACAGTAATATCCCTCTCTGCTTGCAAAAACCTGATTCTGCGGCACCCCATTGCTGTTTCGGGTGAGACTGCAACCTGCGCGCAGGTTGTTACCGAAAGGGCCAACACGGTGGGTCTTTTGTTGGTGCGACATATAAGGATTAAACCCGGGTCTACCCTATTGCCCAACAAATTGGTTCCGTTTCCGGTTGAACTCAGTATCTGCTCAAGAGGGGTTTACGCCGTACCTTGAGGTCTATGTTCTGGAGGCCCTTTGTGACAGAAATCGGTGATTGGCTTGATGAGACTTATCTGAAATTTGTTGAGAAAGAGAACACAAATCCGCGTCGTAGTGCACGAGACTTTTTACAGAGGTATGTTTTTTGTGATGCTTATGAAAGTTTCTTTGGTACTATCCACATAGAGTTGCACCAGTGGCTGTCCAGGTTAGCTGAGAAGCGAACCAACTTCCGCGAGGGGGGGTTTTCTGTTTGGACCCCCACAAGAGTTAATATAGTACAACGTGTGAACAACGAGATCTCCCGAGCAGTGGACTTCTGGACCACACGGACCCTTGAGGCCTTCGTGACGGAGTTCGCCATTAACATGGGTACTTCCTTTAGTGATGTCGAGCGCTGATTTTCCAAGGACCGTGGGGTAAGATTTTGAATTTATTTAGCTTAAGAATTAAAATGCTAGTGGTTGAAAAGGGAATATTGCTATTTGAATCAAATTGTTAGCTTTTGTGTTACTAACGTATGTTTGCAAGTGACAACACTACCGCTGCGCAAACTAGTTTGCCGTGAAGTGGAAAAGGGTATAAATGAGATTTCGAGTCCTACTCCTTAGGCCAGGATACCGCACCATCCCCTAGCCATTCTGAAGACTCAGGCCCGGAAGACAACCCATCCTTTGGAAATCCTCCGGTCACCCCGCCGCGAAGTTCTGTGACCCCTGACCATTCGTCGCAGCCCGCCAGTCCACCAAGTTCGAGTATTCCGGCCACCGGTCCATTTGCCTCTGTAAACCCCCCCCCCTCAACATCCTGTCCCCCCCCGAACCCTCCCAAAACCGCCATGGCCCACCTAGCTGATGATATCAAGATGCCCGTCTTCAAGGGCACGGGATCAGAAGATTCCGAACAATTCTGGTTTTTATGTGAAGCAGTATGGAACGCGAAGAACATTACAGACCTGGATGTGAGAACCGAACAGTTCATTACTTCTTTCTGGGACTGGGCTTTGACCTGGTTCATGAAATTCTCCAGTACGCAGACCCCTACTCTAGCCGAGATTAAGGCAGCCATCACTAAAGAATTTAAGAATCCTAAATCAGAATCGTAGAGTATCACTGAGCTCAAAGAGATTCAATAGTGGCATGGTGAATCCGTGTCGGACTTTGACTAAAGATTCAAAGTTCTACTAGACCAAGTCAGCTTTACCATTATCCCTGCGTAGCACAAGGAGTGGTTTATCGCAGCATTATTACCACATATCCGAACTTCGCTCATGCAACAAAAGGTTGCTGACCAGCAAGAAGCTCTGGAAATTGCAATGAAGCTAGAAACCGCCTCTGTCGGAGATTATTCCGGTCTTGCTCAAATCCAAGCGTAGCTAGAAGCCATGGCCCTGGAGCTTTGCGATATGAAAAAGGCTAAAACCAGTCGAGAGGAGTTCTGGTGTACGCAATGCCGGACAGAAGGTCACGATAGGGACCAGTGCCCTGGGGTCAGAACCTACTTAAATATGGGTGTGCCCAACCAATTCAATCCCGGTGTTCTATATTGTGAGATTTGTCGAACCACTGGCCAACATCGCCCTGAAAACTTCCATCTTCTTCAGTGATATGTGCAAGTTCCCAAGAACCCCTACTGCAAGTTTTGTAAGTCAGTAGGGCATAATGAAGAGGAGTGTCATAGCTATGACCTCATGTGAGAGCGCATCTATGACGTCTACCGAGTGCAAAATGAAGCCCAGAATAATGAAGGCTATGGTTACCGCGGCGGTACCTCTGGAAGAGGTGCTTTTGGAGGTCGCGGCCGTGGTGGTATGCCCGGGAGAGGAAGAGGTCAGGTGGTGTGCTATAATTGTATCCAAACGGGCCATTTGGCTCGCGACTGTCGGAACCCCACCACAACCTGTCGTTACTGCTGCGCAGTAGACCACGTGATTGAACAGTGCCCCCAACTCATAGCGAAGATTCAGGAAAACAACAGTGGCCCTACCCAGAATCTTCAGTTGATTTCTGTTGAGCAGAGACCTACCACAACCATCAATGTGGTCACCCGGAGTGACGCCACGACGCACATTCAGCATTCGAAGAAACAACCTGTCGAGGTGTGTACGATTAAGGCCTCTGCGCCAGTCCCAGCACTTAATCCTGCGCAAGATCAAGCCCTAGGCAAGACGGCCCAGTGCGATATTGTTGACCCTCGCACACCTGCAGTACCTGTGCGGTAACCCACACCGGCATCGCAGCCGCAAGATGCTTCGCCGGATAAAGTAAGTACACTCTCCTCCTTTTTACAGAGTTGTATGAAACTCTTGCGGAATCAGAATGCTTTAAAAGAGCTGCAAAAAGTTCTTGCTGCCACAGACCCTCAGAGAGGAGTTGATCAGGAGAAAACTGTTAGTCGTGTCCGAAGAACGGGGAGGGAAATGAGATTGAATGTTCAGATAGGGGAATATGATATGACTGATGTCATTCTGGATCTTGGATCAGAAGTTAATGTCCTACCCAAGCAGACTTGGGGACAAATGGGAAAACCTTCCCTGGATTGGTCACCTATACAACTGAGATTAGCTAACCAGCAGAAGATTGTACCCTTAGGGAGACTTCTTAGTGTTCCCATAGATCTTGATGGGGTAAGCACTCTAGCGGATTTCGAATTTATTGAGATCATTGATGACAACAACCCTTATCCGGCCCTATTGGGAATCGAGTGGGCCATGGAAAATGCAGCAATCATCAACCTTAAGAGGAGACAGATGACCTTCGAAGGAAATGGTCTGCGAGTTATCATACCCCTCGACCCATCCCAAAGAGAAAGATATACAGAACTAATCAGAGACGAAGGGGAGCAGGATACGCTAGACCACATCTACAACATTACAGCCCAGGAAGCAGATTATGTCGAACCTGATGCCGACGCTGTATTAGATTGGCAACGTGATAGCTCCTGCATATCTGATTCAGATGATGGTCTAGAGAATTGGCAGAATCAACTGTACGAGCTACATGGCCGCAGGCGTGTGCAACTCACTAAGTCTCTTAGATGCCTTAGTGCACAATTGAGAGAGTTTCCCCCCTGTGTTGGGTTGACTGACCATGGAGAACTTATTGTACAAGCCCCTTAGTCACTGAGAATGCAGACTCTAGAGACAGCATTAGGAGCTACAGCCGCGGGGCAGACTGAGAACAACAAGTCTACTCCCAGATTGGAAGCCAGTCAGAAATTTCTACGCTTCAGCTTCATGACCCAAGTCCAAGAGGTGCGAAGTAAGTTCATTGGGCAGAATAGCCCTCAGAAACAAGTGAGCCACAGTTCTATAGCCTGGGCCACCATACCGCGCAAAGAGTGGGTGCATAAGTTCGTACACACCAGGGAACCTCTAGCACAAACATGGTATGTGGAGGTTGCGCACCGACATGGAATTGAATATCAAACCAAGGGGCAGAACCAAGAAGCCAGCTCATTAGACCTAACAGCCCTGTCACCGGCATTCCCAGAACGGGTTGAAGGGCAATAATATGCCAAGGATGCTTGCTCTCACGAAGATCCCACCCAGATTTTGCCGAAGTCCACAAACATAGTGAGGCTCAAAACCCGACCGTTGGGAAGCAGCCAATTTGACGGCGACAGAGTTTTAATTGCTTTAAATGACTGTACTAAGACCAGTACCGGCAACCGCGCTCCACATGGACAAGATTTTCGTCAGATTTGGTGCCTTCAATGCACTGTCCTTCCCAATTTTATTGATGGCGTGTATAAGAAGATGCCTAAGTTAGGGAAAATTGCATTCTACATTTCTTCAAGATTTCTGAGTGAACCCATGACAACCGAACGTGAGATTGACGCTTTGGTCAGAGAATTCGAGCAAGAGGGTCTGATCAGCTGCTCTAATCGGCCGCCTTCCCTAGCTCCCTGTGAAGACACTCCCCCAGCACCACCACGGCTGATGCAGACACGGTCTGCCAGGAAAAAGTCTAGAACTGAAGTTCGCTCCAAGCGCAACCAAGACCATTAGCGGCAAATAGGGAAAACACTAGCAGCTCATCCTATGGATCCTTCTGGTTCCGCACAGGTCCCGGCCGGGGGAAGGGAGAATATTCCACCACCACAGCCACCATATCTACCACCTGTTCGCCCAGGTGCCACGTTACCCCATCGGACAAAGCAATTTACATTATCCACACCCTCGCTGCCACAGGGAGTGCAGTTGATAGGAAGTATGATAGGGAAGATTGATCGGCTTAAGTACAGCGATCATGACACCAATGACCATGGCAAGTTTTCACAGTTTGAACCAGCAGAATACTTGCACCATTTCAAGTACCCGGATCATAAGGTCACACTACTGGAAGTGCAACCATGGGCTGCGGGCCTGGACAAAGCTGGCCTACTCAAGATGCTTGACATTCCCCATTTCGGTCGCAGCATACATGTGACCGTAACGGCCAAGCAGTTACTAGCACTGGTGCATGACAGCTATTTATGAATAGGGGACCAGCAAATCCCTATTGACGCCGCACTCATCCATAAGATCACAGGTTTACCAATGGCAGGACCTGATCCGGGAACTGAATTTCCATCCAAACATGACGATACAAAGCTCGCGCAAACCATGAAAGAGCGGTTTGGCCTGACAAAAGGGAAACAGGGGTATCACACTTCCGCGATTCAGGAGCAGCCCATTCGCTTTGCAGCTGAACTCTTAGCCTACAAACTCATACGGAAATGCAGGCCAACTGAAGTACCTGCTCCGGTTATCCGGATTGCTATGAACTGCACTGAGGGGTATACTTATATCTTGCGAAGGAGTTTCTGGAGGATGCCCGCGATGCACAAGAAAAAGGTAGACCTTTTCATTATTCCTGGCTTTTAATCCTTATTGCATTAGTTGGGTGGAAAGAACTCACTGAAGCCTAGTTTGTAGAGTTAAACCCCGGCATGCCAGGGGCAGCGAGGTATGCCTCCCTATGGATATCCTCAGATAAGGTAGCTCAGCAGATGACAAACACTGTGTTCTTCTTCTATGCTATGAGTATTCACTATGAGATTGTGCAAACACCTCGACTTACCAATGAAGTGTTCTCTCAATACGAGGGCGTCGCGCACTTTAGTGTCGATATGCATCATGTTTTCATTCAAGCTCGTGTAGATCCACAACGGAAATGCTTTAAATTACCATATGTAGTCACCGAACCAGATATCAGGGGTATAGTTCAGCACTGGCCGGCCGAATGGCTGAAAGATCTAGGGAAAAAACCTTCTATTCCAGTTCCCCCAGATACCAATATTGGCGCAGGTACTAGTCAGGCGCAGCAGCAAAGCCCATTGGAAGATAGAGAAGAACTAAGTGATTCGCAGATGGATGATGACGGCCAGGGTGGAGACAGCAGACAGGATGAACAGGATGAACAGGATGAGGAGTCGATCAAGACCATATCATATCCTAACCCACCAACGAAGTGCAAGTCACCAGAAGTAGCCGAGGTAACCAAGCCGCAGTCCCGCAAAAAGGCAAAAGCGTCGAGGGACAAATACATTGAGGAAGAAGCCACTGTAACGCTGGATGAGTTGGAGCAAGCTCTAGAACAGTCTACGACAGCGCTTACTAAAAAATGGTCAGAGTTTGCGGAACTGCATCATGCTGGGCTCTCAGGTATCGCAAACAAGGTGTCGGAGCTAAAATAGTTAGCAGCAAAATCAGTGCACAGTACTGCGACAAGTAGCACTACAGCACCCACGCAGCAGGATATTAGGCAATGGCCACCCAGAGATCACCAAGGACAGGTATCAAGCGCAACTCTGATACAGCCTGATACAGTTTCTCGACCCCAGATGGGTATGACTACGGGGCTCGATTATACAAAGATGTCTATGTTAGAATTGCACCTCTGCCATCTCGCGATTACAAAGGAGATCCATGCCCGAAACCAATTGTCCCAAATCCAATTGGAAGACACCATCAAACAAAACAAAACCTTTGCAACACACCTAGAATAAATAGCACAACAGAAGAAAGAGGCTGAACATACAACAACTACGTTGATGTGAGCATTGGATGAGGCATGTCGGAGTCTTTCTGACTCTGACATATAGGGAACAGAGGAACCAGAGCAAAGAATCGCTAAGCTGAGAGACTATGCCTAGCAGTCCCGCAGCGAGGTTGAAAGGATGAAGATAGAACACCAGCACTAGATTGCAGAAATTCAACTGCGCATTCCTCCCGAGACTCCACCAGAGGTTCGAGAACAGCTCCAGCAGGACATCAAGGCTTCAGCAGCAAAAATATCAGATAATGTGGCTAGTGTCGCAAAACTAATGGAAGATAGCATAGGAGCATGGGCGAACCTACAGGACCATCCAAATGTAGGTAAGATCCAGGAAACCATCAAGTTGCGCCAGGATGAATTAGATGCAGTCAGAGTAGAAATTAAGACACTGCCACCTATGCAGAAGATGGCTAAAGTGAAGCGCAGCAAGGAACTTCAGCAGGAAATCGAGTCCTACAGGACGAAGGTAACGCTGCTGGAGAATGCGTTACAGCCCCTGGTTGATGAAGCATTAGAATTGAGCAATACTACAGAAAGCCAGCTCAAACGTTTGAAGACCTATGACACTTTTGCACAGGAACGGGCTGACACAAAATCATCTTCAGTATTACAGGAATTGGTGGAAAAGGAGAAAGCCGCTGATGATATACTACACAATCTCACCAGTCGCTTCCAGATCCTCGCGCAGAAGATTCTCCCACCAGAGCCCTCGCAGAGTGTTCCGGGACGGGCCACTAGTGAGTCTTAGGGGCCTGTTGGGGCGCGTACCCTAAGGATTATTAGTTTTGGTAACTTCGCGGCTGTTTGTAAGTGGAGTTACGAGTCAAAATAGTCTTAGGGGTGTCGGGGTAAGTCAAAACCCCTTTTTGTAATAAACCCGTGGTTTAAATCGAGGGTTTAGGGTTTTTGGGTGCCCATGGTTGGAAGCCATGGTTTTGTAACAGCGCGATGTATAAATAGGTATTTTTGTAAATAAGAAAAAGTTAGGTTTTTTGATGTAAAGAAAGATTAAGGCGAAGCTAAGGCTGGTTTTTATAAGGAAAGGTTAAGTCCCAGCTGTGTGCGTGGACGACCTCTGCAGCTGTGTGTGCAGAGGGTTTTGTAAGAAGAGTAAGAAATATTTGCAGCTGTGTGCGCAGAGGCCTGCTGCTGTGCGCGCGGCTGTTAAGGACTGAAGGGATCTGCAGCTGAGTGCGCAGATCAAACTGTGGTTTTGTAGCAAGTTGAATAAAACACAGTTTGTGGACGTAGCCCCTACACTGGGGGTGAACCACGTTATATTTGGTGTTGTGGTTTATTGTGTTGCTTCTATTTCTATTATTTTTATGCATTAATAACTGTATACATCTGATAACTTAGATCACTGCTAATAATAAGCTTCGCTATGAATTTCTTGTAGTGGGTTAAGCAAGTCACGGTTATTTATCTATCTGCGAAGTTATATATCTATAAGCGAATGACAAAATTGTGTAACTATTGATTAATAAGTTTATCAAAGGCTAAGGTACAGTAATATCCCTCTCTGCTTGCAGAAACCTGATTCTGCGGCACCCCATTGCTGTTTCGGGTGAGACTGCAACCTGCGCGCAGGTTGTTGCCGAAAGGGCCAACACGGTGGGTCTTTTGTTGGTACGACATATAAGGATTAAACCCGGGTCTTCCCTATTGCCCAACAGAAGGACAATCTCAAACATTAACCCTAATCTATTATGAATTATATCAAAACAATAATAATATTTATTCACAATAAAAAAGGGAAAAACCCTTATTTACACCAAATATCAAATAGTACTACTCTAATCAAGTTCGAGCTCAAAGGAGGTCTTTAAAACAGACTATTGTTTACATAACAAGCCACCAGGCTGAAGGTTTAAACCAAATACATTTACCCAGCTCACAGCCAAGGTTACCCATCAACGAAGCGAGGGTTGTAAACATTATAAAAACCAACTTTAACTTGAAAAAACGAAATTGCAGAGACAGTGGTGAGCTGGACAAGTTTCCAAGCTCAGAGGTTGCCCCAATCGAAAACCCTGTAACAAGCAAGGAGAGAACCCAAACGATGAACGCAGGGCTTACCAATTGGAGATGCCCTTCGAAGGCAACCAACTTTTACTACAGTCTGGAGTACAAACGTTGTCTCAAGATCTTGTAAAGTATTTACAATGCAGAATGTTAAATTTATGAATTTTATAAAATATTTCTAACCCTATTGTAAGAACTACTTTGCAGTATAACTTCTTTATGGAAATAATATTTAAAAACAAATACCTTATTTGGGAACACTGAGCAGACTGATTGAGAGACTGTCACTAACTTCAACAGCTTTGTCGAAACTCTCAAACCCTATGACGAGGGCAGTGCATAAACCAACAATAAGTCAATCTTAACCTATCTCTGCAATGACAAGCCACAGAAGGACAAGAAGGAGCCACATACATGCCGTAATCCAAGTGCTACGAATCTCAACAAACCCTTACAGAGATAAGACTCACGGTACAAAGAAATAGTTTTAAGATTGAATAGTGGAAGATGAAACAACTTAAACCAAGACTTGGAGCACAACTAGAACCAGAAGGGTATCATGGCCGCAATAAGATTTGTTGCACAGTAGCCTGAAGGCTCGAGAACTATGGAGGGAAATGATGAAGAGCAGGGTTATGAGGAACTTATATCTCCAGTGCATGGTCAAAAGAATTCCACGTGCCCATTTGAAAAAATCAAACAATGAGTGGGTCGAGTTTCATAGTTGCCTGCAATGCAAATAATCCCAATCATTTAAACAATGATTTTTATCTTACAACGCATAAAACCATAATATATGCCTTGTTATCATGTCGTTTGTCATATGTAATGCTTATTTTATGGTTGATAGCACATCATTGGAATTGGAATAACAACGTAAAGTTAACGTTGACATAGCAAAAGGTGTCACACGCAACCTTGGTTTATTCCGAAGATAGGCATGATAGAACCTTTCAACTATGGTAAGCTTGTATGCTAGCATTTTAATGTTAGTATAAAGTATTCACATTTCTTTTTAATCTTTTTAAAACCAATAACTTAAGTGGTGACAATCTGTAAAATTGGATAGTATAATGAAGAGTGGAGTCATAGATTCTTTACAAGATCAATGTTGTTTAGGTGTGTTTAGAAGCTTAGAACTAATGATAGAAATGTATGTTTATAAACATAATAATATATATATGTTTTTTAATCCTTGTAAAACCAACATTCGATTGGAAATAAACGGTAAAGATGGCTAGTATGGTAAAAGAATATATATTGAACTCTTTTACATAGTCCATTTGGGATTAGACTTTAATAGTCAATGGTTGTTTCCCAACATGGCATTTGCTGGTAAATTTATCATGTATATATACTTAGTAGAATGATTTTATGCTTATACAAAATAACTGGAGTTTAGCATAGGATAGAAGGTTGATACTTATAGAAAACATCAACCTTAGAAACTATTTGTAGACAGTAACTTAATTCAAGAAGAGTATTATATAATAATAAGATGGAATGATCCTACTTGAGTCTATAATCAATAGAACCACATGGATTGGCATATATTTAAGAAGTATAGATGAACAGTGTTTTCATGCAAAAAGACACTATTATTTTTACACAAATCAACTTATAATGTCAAAAGGTTACAGGCTGTAAGTTTCCCTGCATAAGATAAAATTTGATCAACTTGATATTCAAATAAGAAGGGTGATAATGTGTAATGACCTTCAGTACAATAAGTATAAAATTACAAGATAGGCATATCAAAGTAGAAGCTAATATGCAACTAACATTACAAGTTTTGAGCCATAGTAAGTATCCTTACTGTCACTACGTTGATATAGAAAGAGAACTCATTTATTTGAACTACATTTACAAGAAAAACTAAAGCAAGTAAATTACATTACCTCATGGAAGTTGCTTGGAATTTAGTAGCTTATTTAGTAAGCTTATTATTTGCAAATAGAAACACTTCTGGATACTTAATGAAATTAAAAATGTTGCTCATTCAAACATACTTGTAAACCTGTAAGAACCAGTGATCTTTCTATGTTACCATAATAGCTAAGTAAGCCCAGGTTTCAAGATTAGAATCCACCTACTTGTCATAAAGCAAACTCACCAGTAAACTGAAATAAAATAATACGCAAGTAAACCTTATGCAAGTTACAAAAAGAAAACTGTTTAGTTAACGTGATTTGAGATTATGTCACTACTAATCATTCGATTGTTTCTTTTACTACTAATTGTTAGCTGTTAGTAAACCACAGATTCAACATTTTATATTATCTTAAAAAAAAAATTAATTTTTTTGAAAATTTGGGGTTTTGACAAAGATGGATGAAACTGATATTCCGTTGACTGCATTACATATGAATTTTCACAATACTACTTCTCAATGTATTCATTACTAATACCTTTGTGCAGCTCTGCATGATATGACTCTGGATGATGATGTGAAAATTATGAATGCTCCTCTTCCATTCTAAGATTTTCCCTATGAAGTATGTTGAGTTTTGTCACAGATGAAAAAACAAATATGATGTGATAGACAGCTGAATCGCAATCTCCATAAAAAGTTGGAGCCTGGGAATATATTTCATCCTGGATATAAGGTTCATAGTTAGGAAATCCTGGGATACCCAAGAAATTGATGGTAGGATATGCACTAGAAATTAGAGCACCATAATCTTCATCATCCATAACGGCTTATTAGTAGCATATATCAACCATGTATTTTATACTGAACATGAGCAACCAAATAATGAGCATTTAAGGTTTTACTAACGGCCGTATGAGCTCATCTACACACAACAAGTCTCAACAAAATTATGAGAAAGCAAGGTTTTATCCCTTCAATGGAGTCACCATGTGAAAAAAGAAAAATAAACATTTATAAATATTTTCACAAAAAATATTTTTTGCTTTTCTTTATAGAAATAAAAACTGAAAAAAGTCAGTGGAGTCGCCAGATGAAAATTAAATATCTACTCTAAGCATTCATCAAATAAAGAAAAAAAAAAGGAATAAAACAAAAGTCGTACTCCAGGAATAAAAATATTTATCCCCAGCAACGGTGCCAAAAAGTGTTGCCACCTTTCACACACCTGGGGGGGAACGTGGCAGAAATCTTCAAGCCACTAGGTGTGTCCTTGGGGGAAAGTATCGAGTCAAGGCTGTCATCTTGTTCTTGACTCCTATGTTTAGGCTCAACTCCTAACGAAGCCAAGGGGGTAAGACCCTATTAAGTTACTAAGGAAAATTACTTTAGTATGTGATGTTAAATTGAGATAGTTGCTTAGGAGTTTTGAAGTTAACAATAAATAACCATAGATGACAAGCTGAAAAATAAGCACAATAAAGCACAATGCTAAGACACAGTATATATATATATATATATATATATGTATATATATATATCTAAAGATTTAAACACAGAACTAGTGCCTTAAAAATGGATTCATAAAATAATCAAAGTACTTGCATTGGCTTGGAGTGAATGTTTTGCAATTGCATCTTGGTACATTTTAAGTTAATGTGAAATATGAGTGGATTAAAATTAGGCGAGGGGGAACTCCAGATATACCCGAGGGGTACTTGGAGTATGTCCAAAAATAAACATTCATGGCTACCCACAAGGAATGTGTGGTCTGAATGGATCCTATGAGACTGTGTATACACCCGAAGGTGTAACAGATATCGGCACCCTGAGGTCACTGTCCAGGATTTCTCACTTCCTTTGGGTATTTTTCCATCATTTACGGTTTGATCGAGGCATTGGATTTTCACCTGATGGTGGTTAATTGGGGAAGGTGAAGAATAATTAATCTAGTCACTCATGTTGCTTTTGATGCAGCTTGACTGATCAGACGAACCATATCCAAGTGCAGAGCATACACACAGGAGTCTTGTCAATTTTAGTAAATTTTAAAGGATGAGTTTTTAGAAAGAAAAACCTTCCAGGAACCTCTTTCGGTTCAAGTGGACCTCAATTGGGGAATCAAGGAAGGGGTTGATTTTCAAATATTTTTTATAGAAATTAATGATAAGAAGCAAAAAGGAAGCAAACCATAATTTTTTTAATTAGTCCTACCACGCATCTCTTTCTCCTTTCGGGTCAATCGGGAAGTCGTGGGGTAAGTATTAAAGTTACTTTGATAATATAATATGGAATATATGATAAATTGATCAAATCATGTTATTATGGATCAATGAAACTAATCTAGAGCACACAAAAATAAGAAAATGCAAAAAACGACAAAAAAGGTGCAAATCCCCCTAGGGGGGTTGGGGAATGGGATCGAAAGAGCCTATTCGAAGAATTTTTTTATTATATGTTGTTACAATATCAGTAAAACGATATAAATCCTATTGGTTCTTATACATGATGAAACCAAGATCTTACAAATTGCTCAAAATTAAAATTACAGTCAAAAGGGCCTTAGGGGGATTCGGATGATCCAAAAGCCACTTTCGAACAACAAATTCTCCTCTTTCTGTTATTGATTCTAAAATAAAATGATATTATTAGAATGAAATATGCCCAAAATCACTTTGAAATTACCTTTGGGTCAGCCTACTTTAAACCAAAAAAAACTAAGTTAAAACTAGTTAAAACGGTAAAAAAAGGAACCAAGGAAAGCGCGCTTTCCTTGGGATATTGGTTTTTTGTTTGGGAAGCCAATGAGATGTGCGCTAATTTTTGTATTTTATCTTTTAAAAACAGAAACAAAAATCTAATGCATGAAAACTATGGATTCTCTTTAAATTGCCATGCAAAACAGACAATTTCCCTAAACTAGATCTAGAATGCTTTATGAAACTTTTTAGGAATGAGATCTAGATTATGAGCCTTGAAATAATAGATATATGTAAGTTTTACTTTACTATAATATATCTGAATAATGAAAAATCTTGTAACAAATTAACCAGGTAAAATTTTGATTTTTAGAAGGAGGAAGAGAGAAAAAGAGTGCTGGAAACCTGGGAGTGTTGGGATTTGGAGTGTGCTTTGGTGGAACAATGAGGGACTATGTCCTCCAAAAGAGTCTGAAGATGAGGAAAATGCAAACTAGCTCAACCCCTTCTCCAATTGATATCACCTGCAACTTAGAAATTCTTGTAGAAACAGATGGTTAAAACATAGCTGCTGCTGGAAAAAGATAATTCAAAAGCATGCAATTAAACTTAAAATACATGCAACTACAAGAGATCTGAAACAAGCGAATAGTAAGAGAATAAATCAAACTAGAATAAAATATTACCCCAATAGGAGGGAGCTCTCTCCTTCAAGGCCAACAATTAACCAGCAGAAAGCAAAGATAAATGACACAGATTATACCTCATAAGCACTTGATAATCACCATCCACACATGAAGAGCATTACACCATACATCTTGCCTCCAAAGATTCTTTATTCCAAAATAGTAAATAATACAATACAATAGCAACAATTTCTCAATACGGATCTAACTAGCTTGGAAGAGGAAAACAAAGCTTTATTTATAACAAAAACATGAATTCTAGCCTAGGGGGCGCAATTCCCAAGGAGAGAGAGACTGCAACTGCATGTGGAGTGAATCCGAGCCTCATCTGAGTCTCACTGAGTGCAACTATCAATTGGAGAGCTGATCTTCCTGATACCTCAATCTACTAACTGAGGCATCCACCAAAACTCATCTAGATGAGCCCACACATGTGGAGGAGAGAGGGAGGGTGCAATTCCCAAGATTGCATGCATTAATGTACTCTTTGTTCAGCCCAGATCAGCCCCTTCTATCAAGGAATGGTCAAATCTAGTCAATCCCAATCCGATGAGACTGATTTCAGTCAAATCAGAGCAAATCCCAATGATTTAAGATTTTGAATTTTCTCCATTATTTAATTAATTTATCAATTAAATAATCAATATTTGATTTTTAGGGATTTTTGACCTGAGTGATGGAAAAATCACTCAAAACTTAGAAAAAGTGGGTCTATAGATTTACATGGTGCTCTTACCTTGAAAATGATCACCCCCATGACTGAAACTGATTTCCGAGCCCATTTTTATTACAAAACCAATTTTTCCATTTAGACTATGTTGAGGCCTAGAAATTTGCAGGCAACAACAGCAAGGGATTCTCCCCAGTCAACGTTCCGAACTAGCCTGTGACTGTTTGGTGTAGGGAATCCGTCCGGTTTGCGGTCCGGCTACCATGGGTCAGATAACAAAAATAAAAGGTTTTACCGATTGCGGCCCGGTCCACCGTGTATATTTTGTAATTTTAGTTTTAAGTATGACGTGCAAGTGCCTAGCTAAAAATGCAGTTTGATTAAGAATACAAGGAGTGGTCACAATGTGATGCGCAAGTTCTTACCTCTCGTCTTAGACTCTCTTGTATCTGAATCACACACAGTAAGGAATTAAATCTAACTACCTATCCTATCCCTAGGGAGCAATATTATTACTTATTAATGAGTAATGTATTTTTTGTGCATGCATTATGAAAAATCACAGATAGCTGACACTTCTTTCAAAACACATGAACATTTAAAGATATTAGAACAACCAGATAGCCAATTGTTTATGAACACCATTCATTACTCATAGTGGGAATTTTCATAAAATAAACCAGAGATCATTCATACAAGAACATAGGTTCAAAGAGTTGGAATGATCTCACAGTTAATGGACACAAAGCTGAAAATGAAATAGTTCCTCTTCAACAAATCCATAGCATAACATTTGAACATTCCACCAAGCTTTCTCCAACAGGAAAACTGTAATTATCTATTGCAAAAGGAAATATTTCTTCTTACAATATGTCTTCACCATTCTAACTGGGAAAAAGTCCCTCTTCTTGTCTAGATTCTCTATATTTATACAAAAGAACAAAACTGTTGGGCTGCCCACGAAATGACTCTTGGGCCTCCCCAACTCTTCACCTCCTGCATTTTTATTTCATTAAGTGTTTATAAAATTTACAATATATTACAATAAAACGAGTAAAATTCCCATGAGGAGGGTCCCGCTTGACTATTCAAAAATTTCTTCCATGTTGAAGCCTCTGAGGCAGTGCTTTCGAATTCAGAAGGTTCTAGGAAACGAATATTTATTTCGAATTTAGCATCCGGATTTCTTATGACTTCTATTCTAGCTGCGCTCAGGCGAAGTTGGTCTTCTAACAACTGCACACTAACTGTGGAATGATCTACTTCATTCTTCAGGGTCTTCTCGTCTAAAGCTTTAATGTGTTGTATCCTTTGTTCATCTTCCTGATATCTTCTTTGCAAAATCTCCAAAAACAAGCTGTGGTCTGGAAAGGTATCCATTTTCTATTCAGCCTCAACCTGGTAGTGATTATAAGTGACAAGAGTCTCCTGAAGAATTTTGCACAAGCCCCTTTTGTATTCTTGATAGCCTTCTTGAATTCCTCGGCTGTGTTTATGGAAAACTCAAGCAAAATCATAGTCTTGCCTTAGCGCTTGTTGATCTTTCGATGGTACATCTGCGGGGGTTTCTTCATTCGCTTCTAATCTCACCATCCTTCCTGTTAGGACCTCTAAGATGTCCTGTGATCTATCTACAAAATATGAAGAGGTTTCCAAAATCTCTTCCAGCCAGTTGTCTACCTGCAAAACCCTGCACCTTTCTTCCTCTATGGCCACTTGCAGCTGGTGCATCTTGCTTCTTTGTGCCAGAATGTGCTCCTTGAAAGGCTGGAGATTGACCTACTATTCCTTGGCCTATTATAGAGCTGCTATCAATGAGGAAACCTGTTCTCTCAGCTCTGTAGTCTGCCCCTGAGATTGCCGTTCAGATTCCTGCAATGTAGCCTTCTGTAGCTCCACTTCCGCTATCTTACCTAGCAACTGCTCCTTATCCATTCATAACTCTTGACATTCCTACTACACTTTCTCTAGACTTCCTCGGGATTCCTCCATAGATCTCTTCTCTACTTGGAGGTGTTGGAGCTCAGCTTTTGAAGACTTGATTTCCAGTTGTATGTCTTCAAACTTTCTTTTCAACCTATTATTTTCCTCTGTCTCTTTTCTTAGGGTATCTTTTAGCTAGGAAGAGGACTTCTTTGACTGTTCAAGATCAATCATTATTCGATCTACATTTTCCTCATAAGCATGGATCAATGCATCCCCTGCTGTGATAGTGAACCTAGGGTCCTTGTCTGTCCCATATACTACAGTTGTATCATTTATCATTTTGCCGGAGTGCCCCCCAATCTCGACCTTTCTCTCGGTCCTCTTCACTATTATTTTCTTTTCCCTATCATAAAAGATAGTGTTGAAATCCAGTACTTCCTCCCCTTTTTTCTGCTCAAAAGGAATTAGCCTAAGGGTGGAGACCATAGCCTGTCCTGTTGTGCTGCTAGTAGCTGCCTCAGGATCTTGAATATCAGGGTTCCCCAAGTCCTGAGCCTGACTATCTACAGGATCGAAAGCTGATTGCTCTGTCCCTATCCCTGTCAGCTTTAGCCTTTCTACTTCATGTTTCTTGAGTTCCTCATCCATCTTTCTTTTCTTTTCCTCCTCACCTTTGAGCCAGCTTTTGGCTTCCTGTGCTAGTCTCCTAGAATCTTCATTTCTTTTTCTAGTTTCTTCGTCCTTTGCCTTTTCTTGCTCATCCTATCCTTTCCCGCCTTTGGTGGTGATTTTATTTTTAAACCTTCTGCTCAAGGCCGTCATATTTTATGCACTGTGAAAAATGGATTCCTCTCTACCCCAGTGGCTTGTGTATTCAAAATGTACATTTGCCTCTCTGCAGTGCTCTGCCACTTTATTTTAGGAATCATTCCTATGGAAACACATTTCCCCAAAATGGAATTTCCCCAATTCTTCCACGAATTCGTCAACTTTCTTCACGCTAGTAAACTTGTAGCCTCCCAACCTAAATGGAAAAGGAGGGTAAGCTACTTTCTTGTGTTCAAATAGAAAGCTCCCTATGCCATCTAAAAAGACTTGTCTAACTACCTCTTTGTGGACGACATAGTCAGTGGCATACTTAGGCAGTAGTGAGGGTGCTCTGGAGCATCCAAATATTCTGAAATATAATCCATCCTCTGTCAGATAGTAGTCTGCATATTCCTCAATCACCTGCAATGCTTCCTCTGACATACAGTTGCACTCCTTTAAGAAGATCAATGTATATAGTGGCATGATGAAGTGCTTGCACACTTTCCTATAGTGACTATGGTATTCCTGTGCCCATAGTGGCTTATATGCTGAGTAGATTGGTGTTCTTTCTTGGTCACAGATACACCTCAGATTGGGGAAGGTTTGGTTGCATAGTATGCAATCAATTAGTATAGAGCTCATATAGAACTCTGATCTCTTCTAGGACATCCCTCCTAATGCTGATGCAATGCAGGCTGAGAGGATGTTTGACACAATGTTTTCCTAGTTGAACAGTATCCCCTGTGTAGAAACATAGAAAATGATAGGCACCCATTCTAACTTGAAGAATTTACCGTGGGCCCTCCCAAAGATCCTGTTCAGAATCAGGGCAATGATCCTGTAAGGGGTTCTAAGAGTGGCAGTATCATATTCCCCAGTTGGCCTAGTTCTAAAATTCCTACTAGGCACCAACATTCTCTTTAATGTCTCGACTAGGTCCATCTTAATTTACTTCAGCCAGTCTTCAGTTAGGTATACTTGTGCTTCTGGTAAGTGGTAGGCCAGTGCTACATACCCAGGGCTATAAGCAGCATAACCCTGTTTATCAACATTTTCCAAAATCGTGGTGGTTACATCTTCCCTGGGCAGAATCCACCCAATCACCTCTGAGCATGGAAAAATATCAGGTCTAGTAGAAATTTTCATCAATGAAGATCTCTCTATATTGGCATAGATGGTTTCTTCTTCAAAACCTATGTCAGGTACTTCTCGGTGCATTATTAATCTATAAATTCCCCCCCATTGATATTTGGGTTCCACACCAACTATGCATTTGGTGTCCTCGTAGGTGTATTTGACTCTGGTAACGATTTTGACTTCAGGTTCTTCTTCTACCATGGGAGCCTTCTTGTTCTGACGTTTAGACATATTGGATTTTGAGGAATTTCCTTGTAATGTACAGAAATTGCTTTTAGGTTCTATTGGGTCATTTCCACATAACATTCAAAATGTATGCAAATGTATAAGCATTTTACCTCATCTATGCTAAACATGAGTGCAACTATAATGCTCAAAAAACCAAGTGTTCCCGCATAAAATTAATCTGCCGAAAAGGCTAAAACCAGCTCTTGACCAACATTTCCAGATTTAACTTAGAAAATCATGGGTTTTCTAAAACAACGAAAATCCTCCTCCTCTCATCAACAAGGACACAGTCTCGAAACCCCCTCTCGGCACTACGACCTAAATGCTACGTGGAAGAAAGAGGTGCCAATTCCCAAGTGAGGACACTGCACTGATAGCACACTTAACTCATAGACCATAAGAGGAAGCTACTTGCTGTAAACACATTCGCCTCATGGCCTGACTAGGTAATACATTCTAACCTAACTGGTTCGGGGTTCAGATTCGAGTTTAACACCTTCAACGTTGTAACTCTAGTTCATAAAAGTGACGGTGACGAAACAATGAAACAAAACCTCGGCATCTCGAAAGAAAACCTTCAAAATGCCCTCCTCGGATGGCCACACACATACTGGGGGAAGCTGGTGTGGACAGCGTAACGGCCATCTGCACTGGTTTCCCCAACAATTGAGTGCAGTCAAAAAACCCTCAATGGCCGTGAGAGTCATCATCGAGCAAACTACAAAGATTTCCCACCGGGCAGCCATACTATTGAACTCGAATATATACAAGCTGGGATGGGAAAACCTAGGAAACCACTAGCCGTGGGGACAACAAAAAAAAAGTTTGACCAATCAGATGGAACGGTAAAATGGGCATAAGGCCCTACCTGGCACTGTGCTACGTGACTGGTGGAGGAAAACCGGTAAACTTCCATAGTGGAGCCACCTAGGGGTGAAGGTACCGACAGCGAAAGCCTTCGTCTGCTCAAGCAAAAAGGACAACATGGAGAAATCACCAAAAATACAATAAAATAATAAACCCCCAAACCCAACATATATACGTCTTGGTCAACTATAATCGGCAGGAAAAAGGACACCATCGAGAGGTGGAACGTCTATGGTATCGGTGATCATGTCAATATTGCCTCGGCAATGACAGATGATAAAATAGTGAGGACACCTGCAATGGGGCCAGCAGCGAAACAAAACAAACTTGCATTGGAGCTCGCGATACTAAGGATTGGGATCAACAGATGGTTGGAGAGTCGCAACAGTGAAAAACATAATGGAACGAGTTCTACAGACCAGCAAAATCGGAGTCAAGATAAACATGAATCAAGCGAAAAATATCAACCAAGCGGGACAAATAAATCAAACAATCGGAAGCATGGTTCTTTCTAGAGCCGCAATGATGAAAGTTGAAAAAAACCAAGGATCGGCGAATCAGAACTGCGGGGATCGAAAAAGGATAAAAAAGCTCTCGAACAACCTCACAGAACCTTCTCCGCAACGGTGGAAGACGTATAGACAAAGGTTTCGATGAAATATCAAAATAGCTGTCGACAAAGAAAACACATAGAATGACAATAACATTTGAATCGAGGGTGACGTCCTGTTCCTTTCCGAAATGGCGGGCGCCTAGATGACTAGACTCTTGACTCAAAAGTCCAAAACACTTTCGATGGTGAGGCAAAATTAATTCGAACATTAAAACATTACCCGCATAAAATTACTCTTTACGCAAGCATCAAGCAGAACCAAAAACTGTGCAAAAATGAATTAAAGGAGGGTCCAAATTTTTTTTGAATTTTGGGAAATTGTTGCAGCTACAACAATTGGCGACTACCTGGTGAACCCCAGATTTCTGACTTAACTTATTCCTAGTAAAATACTATTTAATCATTCAGCTCATAAGTTGCATACTTCCAGATGCTTGTATTCCTAAGATGGAAAACACATGCATTTACATCATTGATGACAGTCCATTCTTTGGAAAGGGGAAAACCCAAAAAATTTGAACGTCCAGATAACTCTTTTAAGGCTTAGTGGGTGAGTTTTATTTTACCTCTGTCTTTGGGTAGTTTCTAGCTTGGACACCATAGGATCATAACATATGGTAAACAGAACTATTCATTTGTTCCTCATTCCCATGCCAATTGCACTTTTGTGCTCCCTTTGGAACTTTTGTTCTTTTGAGTCCTCCATCTGCCTTTCTTTCTGAATTTTTATTCAGGCTCTTCTATCCATATTGTCCTTTTGTGTGAGAGATGTATTTTAAGCTCACGGACAGAGAAGAACTTTTAGAAGATTGATATTCATGTTTTTGATACTTTTCTTTGATATGTATTGCTTCTTTCAGGAGTCTTGACCCTTAACAGCCTTTAGGATTTTGAAATCATGGCATGGGATCATTTATAATATAAACTGTTTACATTTCTTCCTTTCCGCAGGTCTTTTTCCATCACTCCCTAGGACATCTTAGATGTGAAGTGGATGGAGCCTCGAAATAGTATTCCAAACCTCTAAATTCTGAGTTATTTTGAGGGGTTAAGTAGGAGTTCAATGAGTGTATAGCCATTTAGGAAAACTACTTACTAGAAGAAATTCTATCAAAAATAAACGCACAGTCTTATCCCAAAGATTGCAGTTAATCGAGAACCGTGATGCTTTCCATGCAACCAAAAGTTTTCCTCTTTTATTCAAAAACAAACCAAGATAACTAGAAATAAAAGCGGTAAATCAAAGTAAAACTGCATTAAATTATTTATGTACAAGGTCATCAAATCAAAAGAAAAATAAAATTGTGCCCACCCCTAAAAATCTGTCAACTTATGAGTCAAGGGGATAGGCTGTATGGCAGACATGAGATATCTAACCGTGATCTAATTCTGCTATTTTTGAAACCGAAACTATGTCTACCGATCTACAATCACTCCCATCAGCCTGTGAAAATTGAAGAAGATCAGGCTGAGTGTCAATCATATTGCTGGCCTCTTCTGATGCATGGTATCTTAGTTCAAGCTCCGTAATATAATTCCCCAAAATAGAATTAGCAGATTCATTCCCTTCTTCCAACTTAGTGATAGTGTGTTTCATGTAAGGTTCTCTTAAAATTTTGATCCGATTTGGGCCCCTTTATGAGGCAACCACAAATGTGACCAATCTGAAGCGAAATACCCCTTTAACCTTGCAGACCAGTCTCGGTTTAGAATAAGTCCATATCCATCCGGTATATTAGCCACCAAAATATCAATAAATTGGCATATATTGTTATTTGTAGATAAACAAATGAGAACATTCTCCATTTCCCCCATCACTTTGACACTAGTTCTGTCTAGTTGAGTGACTTCCCAAGTAGTAGGTTTTGGATGCCCATTGATTTTTTTGCAAATTGTGAGTGGCATAACATTCACCGATGATCCAGAATATACCAAACAATTATGCACCTTATGGTTTATCATTTCCAGATTCAAAAGGAAAGGTGGGGTTCTAGCTTTCTCTTCCCCAATTAATTCGACATCTTCCTCCACAGGTTGGTTTTCAGTGGGTATCTCTCCCTCCGGCTCTTCAGGCTTTTCATTATTCTCTTTGTTAACCTCTACTTGTTCTTCTATAGGCTTAGCAGGCTTGTTGATTTGCTCCATATCCTGGCTGATGATGGTAATTTCGGGTACTTCGCCTTCAAAATTGTTCTTTGGCTGTTTCCTGACATTCTCTTGCAACTTCTTGATTTTTGAGATTATTGTATTGTCTTTATTTACCAAATTCATGTCTTTTGTTGTCATTGGTATATTATCAGGTTTAAAAGTACTTTTCTCTATGTCAAATAGCGAGACACAATCCCATAAAAACATGGTATCATTTTCTTGTTTTTCTATGGTCTTATTACCTCTTTCCTCTTTATCACTATCCTCGGTCAATTTAGAGTCCAAAAGCTGATTCATTACCAATGTCATTGAATTTAACCATTGAGGACAATTCTTTTCAGAATGGGGTTGTTGGTGAAAAGTGCAGAAATTATCCTTCCCTACCTCTATCAGATTCATTGATGCTGAACCGTGTGGAGGGGTCTTGCATTGGTTGTTATCTTCCCTTTTTTTGTAATAAGGTTTATAAGCTTTCTGAGCTTCTTTTTCCTTCTCCAAATCTATTATTCTATTGGAAAGATTTTGCATCATCTTTAACATCCCCTCAAAATCATGTGATTGCTCCTCTTTAGGTTTAGACAACAATAAGTTTCTTTTCTCGAACGTTTTTTCTCCAGATTGCTCGAGATAATCTTCTATACTTTCCTTTTCAGCCTCTACTCTTTCTTCTTCTTCATAAGTCTCAGCTAACGTAGGCTTAACTTGATATTTTGCGAACATAGCCAAATCCAGACCTAAAGCTGAGGTATAATACTCAATCAGAACTTTATCAGAAGGCTTATCAGTTGCAGAGAAGTTCTTGAGGTAACCATAAAATATTTGAGTGAAATTGTGTACCTTCTCATTCCTTTCTTTTTTTAAAGTGCCCAAACCTTTAATTAGTGCTACATGCATCTTTTGGGCTACAAACTTGTTTCTGAAAATCCTTTCAAAGGTATCCCAATCTGGGATAGCATTTGCAGGAAAACCAAAATACCACGATGCTGCTGGTCCTTTTAAGGTGTGTGGAAAAAGTCTACAAACCACATCTTCATATTCCCCAGCCCTCCGTCCTTCTATTTCCAAATAGAAACTTTGGAAATGGTAATCTACTAATACCTTCTCATTTGGATCAAACTTAGGCAGCATCTTCTCAAAATATTGAGGTAAGTCGTGCAATAGAGGTGTTAGGTTAAAAGGTGACCTGGATTTCCAAGCAGGTGGTGGATTTGGTGGGTTGGGAGGCTAATTTGCATTTGTGCCTGCCATGAGTCTAGGTGGAGAGTGAGGTGGTGAATGAACAGGAGTATGAGCAGGTGATTAGTAAGGTGTATTTGGGACCACTTTTTTAAAGGCTGAACCACCTCTTGTAAGGTTGTTTCTACTAGTTCTTCCAAATCTCCAACCAACACTGAGTCTTCCAATAGAGGATGGTCTTTCTTTTTATATTCTCTTCTGGGCAAGTCAAGGACAATCAATAATCCTCCAATCTTCTTCACGTATGCCCTAGTGTGTCTTCTTAGATCATTAACAACTTCATGATTGACAGAATACAAATGCTCTCTACCCTTCTCTTCAGGAATTGAATTAGAAAACAAACTGCTTTCTGAGCTGTCACCGGTGGAATAATCTCGAGAAAATGAGTTTCCTCGGCCAGCCATACACTGGAAGCCCTCCTTCTAGTGCCAGAAACTATTGAGGCCTAGAAATTCGCAGGCAAAAATAGCAAGGGATTCTCCCCAGTCAACATTCCCAACTAACCCGTGACTATTTGGTGTAGGGAATCCGTCCAGTTTGTGGTCCGGCTATCGTGGCTCAGATAAAAAAAATAAAAGGTTTTACCGGTTGCGGCTTGATCCACCATGTATATTTTTGTAATTTTAGTTTTAAGTATGACGTGCAAGTGCCTAGCTAAAAATGCAGATTGATTAAGAATACAAGGAGTGGTCACAATGTGATGTGCAGGTTCTTACCTCTCATTTTAGACTCTCTTTCATCTAAATCACACACAATAAGGAATTAAATCTAACTACCTATCCTATCCCTAGGGAGCAAGATTATTACTTATTAATGAGTAATGTATTTTTTGTGCATGCATTATGAAAAATCACAGATAGTTGATACTTCTTTCAAAACACATGAACAATTAAAGATATTAGAACAACCAGATAGCCAACTGTTTATGAATAACATTGTAACGTACCGGTTTTTGACCCCATTTGCATGATGTATAAAATGTAATTAATCATGGTGAGGAGCTAAAGGTAAAATCCCCACCATCGATTTGGTTGTGTATGTTTCGGCAATGGGGATGGTTACCGAAGGAATGTCGTGCTATCCGGCACCTTATAATTTGACATCATATAAATACGCACATCAAATAAAACTAAAACCACAACCAGCTACGACAGTGCAACGTTGAATGAAAAGGGCATGGTTCCAAAGGATAAGGGGTGGGGGATGTCAAACCTTGGTCTATGGGGGAAAAACCCATGTGTTTCCACCTTGTTTTGTTTTTCCATCTTCCTTGTCTCATCCAACCTCTTCAACCTCTTTATTGTTTTATCCAACCACATTTTTGGAGAATGGCTGGTGGTGGTTGGGGCAGTTATTGTTTTTGGGAGTGGGGTGGAAGGACTGTCAGTCCCCTTGCTCACGCGCCCACTCCACCCATGACTGGATTCACTTTTCTCTCCCACGTTTCCCATCTTCACGACTAGGGTCGGTTGCTCTCACGCATGGTATTTAACCTTCACGATGATGGTCTGCTCGTTTTTCCTGGGGATGGTATGCTTGTTCCTCTGGTTGGTCTATTGATTCACGCGCATAAGTGAAGCTATTTCTCCTCACGCGCAGGCTGGGATCATCCCGTAGAGAGAGACGTTCTGCTCTCTCCTCACGCACAGGAATTCTGCATTGATTTCCTCACCCAGGGAGGAGATGTAATTGCCGCTGTCACCCAGGATTTTCGAGTGCAGGAGCCATTCCCGCTCAGGGCCATGTATGCTATCTGCTGTGGTCTGCAGTTGTGTTTTCCTTCTGCCCATGCCGAGAGTCTGTTTTCTCTCCATTGTCGGACTTTGTAATTTTCCGCTATTTCATTGTGGGACGGGAGATGTCATCTTCCCCACGTTTTGTTGGTTGTGGTGTCCAACTGTGTTTTGGGCCTCTATGGATTCTTAGTGAGCCGTTGTCTGTCATCAATGATGTCCCTATTTTGGGACTATGTATAGCTTCCATCATCTTCATTGTGAGTTTGTGGCGGTGATTTCCACATCCGTCGGCTGAGTTTCCCATGGTTATGCTGGGAGTTCTATTTCTTATCCACTGTGGGCTGTGGATTGTTTCCATCATTTGCATTGCGAAGTTGGGTTGCTGAAGTACCCTAGTTTGGGTGTTGCTGTTGAGCTGTTTTGGCCACATTAGGGCCAAGAACAACTCTGTGTTGCCTTGTGGGCTTGAACTATGGTTCACCTTTGGTTTGGGATTGTCCCCGGTTGTCTTGCCTTCATCACAGAGCGGTGAACCTCTTGTTTTGCTGCGGGTATGCAGTGGTTGGTCTTTGGACTGTGCTGGCTTGGCCGATTGTTGAAGGCCTGGTAAACCCAGCGGTGTTGGTTTGACTGATTGTGTCCCTTGGCTATGTGTAAGCCTACAATAACCCTTATCCTGGAGGAATCATGCCCAGCTCGGGGGTGGCAGCGTTGCTGAGAGATTGATGAGCACGCTAGCCTATGGTTGGGTGGAACGTTACAACGACGTAGGTGGTTGCGGGTGAATTCTTCATCAAAATATAAGTACTGCTATTATTCATCTCTGCAATTAATCTAATGCTTCATGAGTCATGAGGAACATGTGAATGCTGGAATGTATATGTTTGCTTCCGCTGTACGATTGAAGAATTATGCATCTGTGTATGCTTGTATGTTTATGCATCTTCATATGCATTATGTTTAAGCTTTGTAATTTCAGCATGGATGCCTTTTGTTTATGTTCATGGGGCTGTTTTCCCAGTTGTTTGTGGGGTTCATCGCATCCTCTTCACCGGTCGGAGGGCCGGGGATGTGACAAACATTCATTACTCATAGTGGGAATTTTCATAAAATAAACCAGAGATTATTCATACAAGAACATAGGTTCAAAGAGTTGGAATGATCTCACAGTTAATGGACACAAAGATGAAAATGAAATAGTTCCTCTTCAACAAATCAATAGCATAACATTTGAACATTCCACCAAGCTTTCTCCAACAGGAAAATTGTAATTATCTATTACAAAAGGAAATAGTTCTTCTTACAATATGTCTTCACCAATCTAACCGGGAAAAAGTCCCTCTTCTTGTCTAGATTCTCTATATTTATACAAAAGAACAAAACTGTTCGGATGCCCATGAAATGACTCTTGGACCTCCCCAACTCTTCACCTCTTGCATTTTTCTTTCATTAAGTGTTTATAAAATTTACAATATATTACAATAAAACAAGTAAAATGCTCATGAGGAGGGTCCCGCTTGACTATTCAAAAATTTCTTCCATGCTGAAGCCTCTGAGGCAATGCTTTCGAATTCAGAAGGCTCTAGGAAACGAATATTTATTTCGAATTTAGCAGCCGGATTTCTTATGACTTCTATTCTGGATGCGCTCAAGAAAATTTGGTCTTCTAATAGCTGCACACTAACCGTGGAATGATCTACTTCATTCTTCAGGGTCTGCTCGTCTAAAGCTTTAATGTGCTGTATCATTTGTTCATCTTCCTGATATCTTCTTTGCAAAATCTCCAAAAACAGGCTGTGGTCTGGAAAGGTATCCATTTTCTGTTCAGCCTCAACCTGGCAGCAATTAGAAGTGATCAAGAGTCTCTTGAAGAATTCTGCACAAGCCCCTTTTGTCTTCTTGACATCCTTCTTGAATTCCTCGGCTGTGTTTATGGAAAAATCCAGTAAATCATAGTCTTTCCTTAGGGCTTGTTGATCTTTCGATGGTAGATCTACAGGGGTTTCTTCATTCGCTTATAATCTCGCCATCCTTCCTGTCAGGACCTCTAATATGTCCTGTGGTCTATCTACAAAATATGAAGAGGTTTCCAAAATCTCTTCCAGCCGATTGTCTACCTGCAAAACCCTGCACCTTTCTTCCTCTATGGCCACTTGCAGCTGGTGCATCTTGCTTCTCTGTGCCAGAACGTGCTCCTTGAAAGGCTAGAGATTGACCTACTATTCCTTGGCCTCTTCTAGAGCTACTATCAATGAGGTAACCTGTTCTCTCAGCTCTGCACTCTGCCCCTGAGATTGTTGATCAGATTCCTCCAATGTAGCCTTCTGCAGCTCCAATTTTGCTATCTTACCTAGCAGCTGCTCCTTGTCTGTTCTTAACTCTTGACATTCCTGCTGCACTTTCTCCAGACTTCCTTGGGCTGCCTCCATAGATCTTTTCTCTACTTGGAGGAGTTGGAGCTCAGCTTTTGAAGACTTGATTTCCTGTTGTATGTCTTCAAACTTTCTTTTCAACCTATTATTTTCCTCTCTCTCTCTTTTCTTAGGGTATCTTTCAGCTGGGAAGATGAATTTTTTTACTGTTCAAGATCAGTCATTCTTTGATCTACATTGTCCTCGGAAACATGGATCAATGTAGCCCCCGCTCTGATAGTGAACCTAGGGTCCTTGTCTATCCCATATACTACAGTTGTATCATTTATCATTTTACCGAAGTGCCTCCCAGTCTCAACCTTTCTCTCAGTCCTCTTCACTATTCTTTTCTTTTCCCTATCATAAAAGATAGTGTTGAAATCCAGTACTTCCTCCCCTATTTTCTGCTCAAAAGGAATTAGCCTAAAGGTGGAGACCATAGCCTGTCCTGTTGTGCTGCCAGCAGCTGCCTCAAGATCTTGAATATCAGGGTTCCCCAAGTCCTGAGCCTGACTGTCTACAGGATCGAAAGCTGATTGCTCTGTCACTGTCCCTGTCAGCTTTAGCCTTTCTGCTTCCTATTTCTTGAGTTCCTCATCCATCTTTCTTTTCTTTTCCTCCTCACCTTTGAGCCAGCTTTCAGCTTCCTGTGCTAGTCTCCTAGCATCTTCATTTATTTTTCTAGTTTCTTTGTCCTCTGCCTTTTCTTGCTCATCCTCTCCTTTCCCTCCTTTGGTGGTGATTTTCCTTTTAAACCTTCTCATCAAGGCCATCATATTTTGTGCAGTGCGAAAAATGGATTCCTCTCTATCCCAGTGGCTTGTGTATTCAAAATGTACATTCACCTCTCTGCAGTGCTCTGCCACTTTATTTCAGGAATAATTCCTATGGAAATGCATTTCCCCAAAATGGAATTTCCCCAATTCTTCCACGAATTCGTCAACTTTCTTCACCCTAGTAAACTTGTAGCCTCCCAACCTTAATGGAAAAGGAGGGTAAGCTGCTTTCTTGTGTTCAAACAGAAATCTCCCTATGCCATATAAAAAGACTTGTCTAATTGCCTCTTTGTGGACTACATAGTCAGTGGCATACTTAGGAAGTAGTGAGGGTGCTCTGGAGCATCTAAACATTCTGAAATATAATCCATCCTCTGTCAGATAGTAATCTATGTATTCCTCAATCACCTGCAATGCTTCCTCTGACATACAGTTTCACTCCTTTAATAAGATCAATGTATATAGTGGCATGATGAAGTGCTCACACACTTCCCTATAGTGACTATGGTATTTGTGTTCCCATAGTGGCTTGTATGCTGAGTAGACTGGTTTTCTTTCCCAGTTCCAGATACACCTCAGATTGGGGAAGGGTTGGTTGCAAAGTATGCAATCAATTAGTATAGAGCTCATATAGAACTCTGATCTCTTCTGGGACACCCCTCCTAATGTTGATGTAATGCAGGCTGAGAGGCTGTTTAACACAATGTTTTCCCAGTTGAACACTGTCCCTTGTGTAGCAACATAGAAAAGGCACCCATTCTAACTTGAAGCTTTTACCGTGGGACCTCCCAAAAATCCTATTCAGCATCAGGGCAATGAACTTGTAAAGGGTTCTTAGAGTGGTAGTATCATATTCCCCAATTGGCCTAGTTCTGAAATTCCTGCCAGGAACCAACATTCTCTTTAATTTCTCGACTAGGTCCATCTTAATTGCCTTCAGCTAGTCTTCAGTCAGGTATACTTGTGCTTCTGGTAAGTGGTAGGACAATGCTACATACCCAGGGCTATAAGCAACATAACCCTGTTTATCAACATTTTCCAAAATCATGGCGGTTACATCTGCCCTGGGCAGATTCCACCCAATCACCTCTTTGCATGGAAAAAGCTCAGGTCTAGTAGCAATTTTCATCAATGAAGATCTCTCTATATTGGCATAGATGGTTTCTTCTTCAAAACCTATGTCAGGTACTTCTCGACGCGTTATTAATCTGTAAATTCCCCCCCATTGATATGCAGGTTCCACACCAACTACGCATTTGGTGTCCTCATAGGTGTATTCGACTCTGGTAATGATTTTGACTTCGGGTTCTTCTTCTACCACGGGAGCCTTCTTCTTCTGACGTTTAGACATCTTGGATTCTGAGGAATTTCCCTGTCATGTACAAAAATTGCTTTTAGGTTCTGTTGGGTCATTTTCAGATAACATTCAAAATGTAGGCAACTGTATAAGCATTTTACCTCATCTATGCTAAACATGAGTGCATCTATAATGCTCAAAAAACCAAGTGTTCCCCCATAAAATTGATCTTCCGAAAAGGATAAAACCAGCTCTCGACCAACATTTGCAGATTTAACTTGGAAAATCATGGGTTTTCTAAAATGACGAAAATACTCCTCCTCTCATCAACAAGAACACAGTCTCGAAACCCCCTCTCGGTGCTACGACCTAAATGCTACACGAAAGAAAGAGGTACCAAGTACCAAGTGAGGACACTGCACTGATAGCACACTTAACTCATAAACCATAAGAGGAAGCTACATGTTGTAAACACACTCGCATCATGGAGTGACTAGGTAATACATTCTAACCTAACGGGTTCACGTTGTGAATTCTAGTTTAACACCTTCAACGTTGTGAATCTGGTTCATAAAAGCGAGGGTGACGATACAATGAAACAAAACCTTGACATCTTGGAAGAAAACCTTGAAAACACCCTCCCCGGACAGCGTAACGGCCGTCTGCACCGGTTTCCCCAACAATCAAGTGCAGTCGGCAAACCCTCAATGGCCGCGAAAGTCATCATCAAGAAAACTACATAGATTCCCCACCGAGCAGCCATACTATTGAACTTGAATATATACAGGTCCGGATGGGAAAACCTAGGAAACCACTAACTATGGGGACAACACAAAAAAAAGTTCAACCAATCAAACGGAATGGTAAAATGGGCATAAGGGCCTACCTGGCACTGTGCTGCGCGACTGGTGGAGGAAAACTAGTAAACTTCCATGGCGGAGCCACCTAGAAGTGAAGGTACTGACAGCGAAAGCCTTGGTCTGCTTGAGCGAAAACGATAGCATGGAGAAATCGCCAAAAATACAATAAAATAATAAACCCCCAAACCCAACATATATACAGCTCGGTCAACTATAATCGGTACGAAAAAAGACACCATCGGGAGATAGAACATCTATGGGATCGGTGATCATGTCAATATCGCCTCTGGAACGACGGATGATAAAACAGTGAGGACACCTGCAATGGGGCTAGTAGCGAAACAAAACAAACTCGCATCGGAGGTCGTGAGACTAAGGCTTGGTATCAACAGATGGTTGGAGAGCCGCAACGGTGGAAAACATAATGGAACGAGTTCTGCAGACCAGCAAAATCGGAGTCAAAATAAACATGAATCAAGCGAAAAATATCGACCAAGCGGGACAGATAAATCAAACTACCTGAAGCATGGTTCTTTCTAGAGCTGCAATGGTGAAAGTTGAAAAAAAACAAGGATCAGCGAATCAGAATTGTGGGGATCGAAAAGGGATAAAAAAACTCTTGGATAACCTCACAGAACCTTCTCCGCAACGGCGGAAGATGTATAGACAAAGGTTCCAACGAAATCTCAAAACAATTGTTGACAAAGAAAATGCATTGGAGGCCAATAACATTTGAATCGGGGGTGACGTCCCATTTCTTTCCAAAACAGCGGGCACGCAAATGACTAGACTCCCGACTCAAAAGTCCAAAACACTTCCGATGGTGAGGGAAAATTAATTCAAATATTAAAACATTGCACACATAAAAGTACTCTTTATTCAAGCATCAAGCAAAACAAAAAACTGTACAAAAACGAATTAGAGGAGGGTCCAATTTTTTTTTGAATTTTGGGAAATTGTTGCAGCTACAACAGACTATTAAAAAATAGCCTAAGTTTTGGAAAAATTAAAACTTTAAATTATTTTTAAAATAAAACAAATTAAAACCTAAGGGGACTTAGACATGTTCATATGACTCGACCATAATTCCTAGCATGTTTATACATTGACACATAGACTCTAATAACCTCAATAGGCCAAAATGCCAACCCGACCACCATAACTTTGGAGGTATTGAGTGAAAAACTCAGAAATTATCAGTCGTTTATTCAACAACCAATAATAACCAAGGGAAAAAACACCTGGGGATGATCGGATTGACAAATAAAGTGTAAGAGATCGAGTCTTTACAGACACTATCATGATAGAACGTTTTATTACAACTCCCCCATGGGGTATGAACATGTGATATAGTACAACAAGCACTTCCCAAAAGCACTTCCGAAGGTCTTCTGAAGTCCGAACAAATCATCTTTGTTCGGTTCACTAGGCTCACTTGATAAAAACCACTAAGTACAAATTAGGTGGTAACACCCTGCAGGTTTGTTGCAGCCTTTTCCAGTTCAAGAATGGAAATGGGAATTTATTTCCATGGATTTTACTACAGGATTTCCAATGACTTGGAGACAACATGATTCTATCATGGTTGTGGTGGACAAGTTGACAAAGGAAACACATTTTATACCAGTTAAGTCTACGCATAAGACTGATGACATTTCAAATATCTTCATGAAGGAGATTTTCAAATTGCATGGATTTCCTAAGGCAATAGTCTCTGACAGAGATGTCAAGTTCACTTCCAATTTTTGGAAGGGCTTGTTTGCAGATTCGGGTACAAAGATGAACTTCACCACTGCTTACCATCCTCAGACTGATGGGAAAATAGAGAGAGTGAATCAAGTGCTTGAAGACATGCTTCGCATGTATGTGATGGACAAGCCAACCAAGTGGGAAGATTACTTACACTTGGTGGAGTTTGCTTATAATAATGGAAAGCAAGCATCCTTGGGGATGATTTCGTATGAAGCTTTGTATGGAAGAAGGTGTAGGACACCAGTGACTTGGGGTAATCTAGTGAATAGAGTTGTAATTGGTCCAGAATTGTTCAAGGAGATGGAGCAGGAGGTTGTAAAGATCAAGTACAATATGAAAGCATCCCAGGACATACAGAAAAGCTATGTTGATAAGCATAGGATGACAGAGAGTTCAGAATTGAGGATCATGTTTACCTCAGAGTGAGGGCAAAGAAGAGTTCCTTGAAGCTTGGGAGTTCTGCCAATTTGAAGTACTTGAAAGAATAGGGCCAGTTGCATATAGACTTGCATTTTCTGCTAGCACTAGGGATCATAATGTTTTTCATATTTCTCTGCTTAAGAAATATATACATGACCCTAACCATGTGATAAATTGGGATGTGATTCAGGTGGAAACCAAGGGAGAGTTCTGAATCAAGCCAATACGCATCCTCGACAGGAAGGTCACCATGCTCCAGAACCAAGCCATAGGATAGGTAAAGGTGCAGTGGGAGCACTACGGTTCTGAAGAGGCTACGTGGGAGCTGGAGGATGCCATGCAATTGGAACATCCATTTTTTTTCAATTCTGCAGAGCACTAAGGCGATGCCATTGTATCATTTTGTTCAATTTTGTAAGCACTAAGGATAGTGCTATTGAAGGGGAAGGGGAATGTAACACCCCGATTTTTACCCAGTTGAATTAATGTATATGATGTAAATATTATATCGAATCATGACAAGGAGCTCAAGGCTAAGGCCCTGTCATTGATTAAGGTTTGGTATATAGGCGATCATGGTGATGCTTATGGTTTCTGTGCTAAGTCAAGCACGTTTGTAAACATCATGTAAATATGCAAATTGATGAAGATCCACAACCTTCTATGTCAATGCAATGAATAATGAGATGGGGGCATGATTTTCCAAAGGATAAGGGGGTGGAAATGTTAACCTTGAGCCTGGTTGGGAAAATCCATGTGTCATGAGGAGAACCCATTAGAACTGTCAACTACCCTCTTTCTTGTCTTCTCTTCCCAACCATTTATTTTTCCAGAAGGTTGTTGAGGTATTTATTGCTTGGAAGGGGAATAGTATGGGCAATTAGAATTGGGAAGAGCACCCATTCCTGTAGTGTCATGTTTTACTTGCATGGACAAGAAAACACCAAAACCGTATGTGAGTTTGACTCACGCGTTCACATTTTGATTTACTCTCATGTTTTGAGAGCTGCAGGATGTTCGAGTTCATTCATGAGAGTTATTCACTCATTCGTTCAGGATCCATATTCATTCTCCATTCAAAGGAAAATCTCTTCAACAATTGAGCTCTTCTGGTGTGTATCCTTTGTGTTCTGTGAGTGTTTAGTGATAGTGTGGTAGCACTGGAGCTCTACCTATGTGTATCCATCATGTTCTGTGAGTATGTTCCCTTGGAAGGATTGTGATTGCTGTGTTGCAGTGTTATCTTAAACTAAAGAGTGTATGAGACCCTGTTACTCGTGTTCCAGAGTAAGCTTGTGTTCTAGAATCTCCCTGTGGTTGTTGTGTTGTGCAACCTGATTCAGGTCTAAGCTATGTCCAAGATATAGGAATGGAAGAGATGTAGCATGTGCTAGATAAATCTAGTGTGGAACCTCATGATAAGATAAGAGTGGCTGGTAAACCTGCTATGCACATCTTGAAGAGCATTGGAAGGGAAGGTGTAGCCCGAGGGACTGTGGAGCAGAGAAGGGGACACTCCCTTGTGTTGGGTGTGTACACAGTGGGGAAGCCAGGTTAGATAGGTCTCGTGAGGTGTCCTTAGCTTTGTAGATGATATCACTAGCTTAGCATTTCTTCCTGCCCATTTTCTTGGAGGCCTGATAAACCCAACTGGAAAGATGGCTTGGTTGGTGGCCTTATAAACCCATCTGTCGGCTTGGCTATGTCTTACTGTGCTTGACCTGGTGATTCAACTTGGTTGGAAAGTCTGATAAACCTAACTATGAATGTTGGATTGGCTATTTATCCTGATAAACCCATCAATGAGATGGCTAGACTGTGTGTAGTCTGATAAACCCATAAGTTGGCTTGACTGGTCCTTAAAGGTGAATGTTGGCTTATCTAGTTAGCCTGATAAACCCAGTAGTAGGATGGCTTGACTGTGTATAGTCTGATAAACCCGTCTGTCGAATTGACTGTGTTCAGTCTGTAATATCCAACTATGAGATGGATTGGCTAAGTGGCCTGTGAAACCCATATGTTGGGATGTTTTACCCTGCAGCCTGATAAACCCAACTGTGTTGGCTTCAATGAGTGTTATTGCACCTTGGATATGTATGAGTCTGCTAGTGTTCCCTTATTCCTTGAGGAAATCATGCCTAGCACGGGGGTGGAAGTGTTGCTAAGAGACTAAGGAGCACATTGGCCTATGGTTGGGAGGAACGTTGCAGTGACATAGCTGGTTGCGGGACAAGTTCTATGCAAGATAAGTGTTCTTGTCCATGTTATTCTCTGCAACTGTATTTCTTGTATTGTAAATTGCTTGATGGAATGTGATGAATATGTTGTTATGAGGAATTGATGGATTGTTCCTTTGAGTAACTGCAATTATAGGAATCTATGTATGTTTTTCCATCATTTCATTTCGAACTAAGTTGTAGGGTAGATGGGACAGATCGGTAATGTCCTGTGTGATCAAATCGATCCAAGAATTAAGTGGAAAAGCTGAGTTTTCTGCTAAAAATCTTCCCTTGTGCAAATTTTGCAGGTTTGCAAGATATGATATGCAAACTGTCGTTTCACATATTTTGGTTTCTGTATATTCCCTTCCTCAAGTTTCTTTCTGCAACTTGCGGGATGAAGAATCGTGGTGTCGTGATCTCCACAATTCCTAATCCCGCAAGACAAAGATTTCATACTGTCAATCTTCACGGGATGATTGTCCCTCATTGATATGTTTCCGATGTCGGATGTGGGATGAGGGTTGCAAGAAGTGAGATTGCAATTTTTGCAACTTCCGACCCCACAACTCGGGCTTTCAACATCGTTGATTTTTGTGGGTTGATTATGAACCGTTGATTTGGTTCCAGCCTGCGAGATTGCTTGTGATCATGGATTTCTGTTGCGTTTTCTCTCTGCCATCCAATCTCGTCTGAGATATTTCCTTGCAGATTGTTGAACTAATATATGGAATATGGGAGGGAACGTGATAGTGTTGGAAATGTTGAGATGTGGATCATGACCATGCCCTATGTTTCGATGAACATTGAAGGTTCTCAATGAAAATTTTAATTTCACATGATGATGGGGTATGGGTACATGACACCTCTTAATTCTATGATTTTTTTAGTAATGGCCATTCTAAGATAGCCCTGATCTTTCCATTTTCAATTTCACTCCATATTTCCCAATAATGTTCCCAAGATATAATAGTTCTTTAATCCCAAATTTACATTTAGACATCTTAGCATACAAAGACTATTCTTGCAAAGTTTTCAACACAATCTCTAGGTGTTGCAAGTGTTCTTCCCAAGTTTTACTATAAATGAGAATATCATCAAAAAAGACTAAAACAAACATTCTAAGCTGCTTGCAAAAGATTCTATTCATACATACTTTAAATGTAGCTGGACCATCAGTCAACCCAATGGCATAACAAGAAACTCAGAGTGACCATGAAGACATTGAAAAGTAGTCTTTTGCACATCTTCCTCCTTCCTCCGAATTTGGTGATAACCAGATCTAAGGTCAATTTTGGAAAAGTAATTATTTCCAAATATCTCATCCATGAGATTATCAATGCTAGGAATAGGATATCTATTCTTGATGGTGATCTTGTTCAAATCTCTAAAGTCTATACACATCCTCAAATTTCCATATTTTTTCTTTACCAACACTACTGAAGAAGCATAAGAGCTAGAGCTTGCTCTAATGAGTCCCAAATCTAAGATTTCTTGAATGGCCTTCTCAATATCATATCTGAAATTCTTTGGATGTCCATAATGTGGTATCTGAATGGGTGAAGTACCCTCATCCAAAACAATGTTATGCTCAACCCACCCATCAAGTGGTCTACCATGTGGAAGACCTCTGAAATTTTTTTCATATTTGTGAAAAAGTGTCTCTATCTCCTTTGGATGTTTATAAAATCTGATTTTTTTCTTGGGAGAGGTGATATAACATTCAGCATCCCATTCTATATCACCATGACTCAATATATATCTCATACTATTGCAATTTACTACCTGTTTTGGGTAAGTGTGCTGCCCTCTCACGACACTTAGTACACATGTTGAATCTTGAAATTTCATTTCAGGAATTTGATAATTTACTGAATTCTCTCCTATAGAATACAGACATTATACTCCCAATACTACATTAGTATTAGCAACATCAATCACATAAAAAATATCAACAAAATTATAGTTACCTATGGTGACTTGCAACTTTGGAACCCATGTGTTTCATTGCATTCTGTTGTGACCTGGAATGACAGCTGTGAAGCCATTGAATCGTTCACTTGGTATATTTATTTTTTACACCATTTCTACATAAATGAAATTATTTGTAGCTCCTCCATCTACAAAAACTGAAGCTCTTTGTCCCAATACCACACCCTTGCATCGAATAGTGTGATAGTGAGGCACTGTTGAAAGTACTTCCATTCTTGGTTTGTCCGATGAAGGCTGATTTTCTTCTTATTTTTATTCTTCAACTTCTGTCTCATATGCCTCCACTTGATCTAAAATGTACCCTTATTCATCCATACCCCCTTCATACTCATCATTGTCAGAAAATACTTCTCTGTATTGAGCTTTTCATTTAGCACATTTATGCCCTGGTGTCCATTGTTGGAAGCATGTGAAGCACAATTTTTTCCTTGGAAGTTCATCCCTGTTTGGTCCTTGTTTCTTATTTTTTTTAGATGTATCTCTTTGCCAAAACTTCTTATCAGGTGCATCCTTTTTCCAAGGATTTCTTTCAAATATGAAGTTAGGCTCAAGAGGAAATCTTGTTTTAGGAAGCACATTTTCAAGATCTCTAGTCAAGCTCATTGCATCATTTAAGTTAGTAGGCTTGTGGGATTTGACCAAACCTTTTAAGGGATCTTCCAAACCTTCGGTGAACAGAAATACTAACCTTCCCATAGACAAGGATGATTTTAAGGAACCATACTTATTTAAAAGTGTATAAATGTTGGCGAATCTTACCAATTCTTAAAATGACAACTATAAAATGTTTGTGATATTTTTCAAAAAATATTTTAATTTCCAAGGATTTTATATCATTTATATAATAATTGGGTGATTTTTAGGGTGAAACAATTTTACCCCATCAAAATTGGGCGAAACAAGGCTTCAAAAAATGCAAAATGGTGAATATTTTTTTGGAGAAAAACATGGAAAAATAGCCCATGGGATAAAATTATCCCCTAAAATCATCCCTTCCATAGATACATTAGCCACCTTAACTGATAATATTTGGAATTCAAACATATACTCAATAGGAGTCCCTATCTGCTTCAATTGTGCTAGTTCTTTGAAAGACAATTCAGGATCGTTTTGCTCAAACCTTTCTAATACCCTATCAAAAAGATTTCTATATATTTTAACCTGATCAGGACCCAAGTTTTTCAGGCCATGTAACCACCATTCATTGGCATCTCCATCCAATTGAAAAATATCCATTGTTAAAGCATCTTCTTCCACCATCGGATTCAGCTGAAAATACACATCCAATTTTTGCACCCAAGTGTTAGCAGAACTTTGAGACAAACCATCAAAAGTAGGAAGTGGCACTTTACATATGGAAAAATTCAATTCTTTTTTTTGGTGTAGAGACTTATTTTCCTCCTTATTTTTGAGTTTGTTTTCCATGGTGAAGTACCACTCAAATGTTATACTTCTCCTACACTCTTCATCCAATTTAGCCCATTCTTTTGTTATTGTATCAATTTCAAATTGAATGTTAGTCCCTTATTTTGGAATAAGAAATTTAGGTGTATTAAAACTTGGTGTTCTCTGAAATTCATGGGGTCTATAATGAGGTCTTTTTCTTTAGAAAATGTTCTCACCCATTGTCTTCTTTTATACTGATTGTGAACTACCACTATCTCCTATTATCCCTTTGCCTCCCATTTGACTGGACATCAATTCAAATCATTTTTCTATATGTTGGGTCATGTCCTTGGATATTTCTTCAAATAGGGGTTTTATGAGTTTGAGATACTCCATTTTCTCCTTAGTGTAGTCTTCTCCCTCGTGAGCCATAACTTTAGTCAAGGGTACATTTTTTTCTTCTAGTTCTTCTTCTACAAGTCGAGCACCTTCCAATTAAGATTCTAAGGGTGGTGGTTTATTTCTTTGAATCCTTTTTAACACCATCAGGTTCCAATAACATGCTCTGATACCACTTGCAATGTCCCTTTTTAAATTTTTTACCAAAATGCCCAATTCTCCAATTTTTTCACAATTTTGGATCTTGACTAGTTTTAGTGTCTTGGTCTCCAAATCAGCCCAATTGCTCCAAAATATTCAGAAATGGCATATGAATGATATAATAAATTAATTATTATTTTCATGTATTTATTTTTTCCCTCCAATCACTTCTTCAAGTCTATACTAAATTATGAACAAGATAGATGATTTTACTGGCAATTTTGGGCTTAAATCCCCCACGGGGTAAGTGGTAGAAGTGGCTTCCCAAATGTGCAGAAAGCCATTAAAATTATTAAATTGAAATAGGGGATGTGTAGAATACATTATCAGAGACTCATATGCATAACCAATAGACCTCCCATGGCTTTATCACTTCTTTCAATTAGATATAAAAAACTAGTTTTGGACCCTTGGGGAAATGAGGTGTGGTTTGCTCCAATTGCTATAAAATTCGACCCAATGGACACAAATTATTAGTTACTGAACATGAAACCCATAATATAATTTAACTATGTTCCATTCATTGATAATCATCAATATTTTACACATCCATTCGAATCCATCAAGATTACAAGAGTTTACGACAAGGTAGTGGGGAAATGGCACTGTTTCTTCATTATTGACCAATAATATATGATATTTCTTGGAATTTCAACCTGAGATATTTCTAAAATTAAATACTATATAATTTACATCAGAATACAAAATACTAGAGAAATATAAGCTCCCTCAAAGATACGGATAGCTCACCAATTATGCCTCACTCCATAGAGCTGAAATATGGTGAGAAAACTTGAGATGAAAGGAAGAACATGATATGTCCATGAGCTACTGTAGATTGCACATATAAATTATGAATCCATTTAATATCCTTTAAATGTGTAAGTGGCCTCTCCAAACACCAACTAGGATGGGAATCTTTCACCCTTGAAATTGGCTAAGGCTTTGAACTAGTCATCCACTAGCTCTCTCTCTTCACAATAAAATTTTTCACAAATGACCAAAAGGGCCTTATCATGGATGATACATGAATTTTATAAACATTATTGGTATTCTAAGGTTCCAAATCCATCCATAAAACAAATCCAAGTCGAATTGGTGTGGCTTGTCATGCTATACCATGTGGCCTCTCTCTTCACCTTCCCTCTTCTCCCAAATTCTAGTACAAGCCTCTTGGCCTTCTCCAACTCCCATGAGAACCATATAAGATTCTATATTCATGAATGAAATGTCAGATATGTTATATGTCAGCCTTCATATATGACTTGTGCCATAACTGTCATAGAATCTCCATGATTGGTGTCATATATTTCATAAATGTAAGGGGAATTTATCCAAGTGTCCATGAAACTCCCATTTGGTTGTTCCTCTTCCCATGTACATTACAATTAATCCCAATTTATAAATATGAAGTATATTAAAAATTATATTAAACTTATAATCCATCCAAAAACATTAGGCTTCCCATATATTCGATATTACAAGAGGAGGATGCCATTTAACATAGAAATTCTAGCTTGAGTGGGCCCCATAGTCTCCCTGTGTCTCCATTCTCCATAGCCATTTAATTTTTCACTTGAATTCATTTAATTAGATACATTAAATAAATATTTATTCCTTCTAATGTCTAAACACCATTTATTAGCTCCCATATTAACTTTCCAATGTTTCCACCCAACCTAGGGAACTAGTAGGATTGATGGAATTTTTTTGCTATGCAATTATTTGAATGTGGACATTACATTCTTTGATACCATAAATAAATAACAAATCTAATGATAATAGGAATCACAGGAAATGTAATGTCCTCGACCTTCTGACCAGCGAAGTGGACGCTACCAATCCATCTTAATTTCTGGGCAACTAGACGCATGAACAAGAACATGTATATAATGCTGAAATAAAATGATTAAAATAGAAAACATGCAAGGATGCATAATTACTCAACATACAATGGAAGAAAACATACATTCAAGCATCAACATGTTCATCATTATTCATTAACAATAAATATAACTGTAGAGACAAAATGGTCAAGAATACTTATCTTGTAAGAAATTGTCCCACAACCAGCTACGTCGCTGCAACGTTCCACCCAACCATAGACCAGCGTGCTCATCAATCTCTCAGCAACACTACCACCCCCGAGCTGGGCATGATTCCCCAAGGAATAAGGGACCTAAGCAGGCTTACACATAACCAAGTCAATATAGTTTGGCTTATCAGGCCGTCAAGGAGCTAGGAAAGGCTGAATGCTAAACTGGTGCGCTCATAGAAGAGCTAAGGATGGCTACACTAGAGTTAGCCTGAATTCTAAGACACCCACACACACTCGACACTAGGAATTAGTCCCTTCTCTGCTTCGCAGTCCCTCAGGACCTGACTTCCCTTACCAGTGCTCTTCTGCGGTAGTGGAGAAGAAATCCAACCATCTAACTCTCTCTGTGTGAGGCTCCCAAACCCAGGTTTCTCAAGCATACCTAGCCTTCAATCCCACTCCACATAGTCTGAAGACCAACCATTGCATACCCATAGTAAAATAATCAGTTCATAGCTCTGTGAAGAAAACCAAAGGAAACAGGGTGACAACCCAAAGATGGTGAACACAGATCAAGCCAAATAAGGTGATTCATAGTTGTTCTTGGCCCTAGCATGGCTAAAAGAACTCACCAGCAACCCAAAAGATACTTGCACAAATAACAACCCAAAAGTAGGGGAAGAACGGCAGCCCCAATCTCATAATGAAACGACGGCAGCATTACACAGTCTGCAAATAGGAGAGAAGCTAGACTTCCAACGTTGATAAGGGAAAACACCTACGCAGACCACAAATCAGCAGGGGAAAAATTACACAGCTGAAATCGTGCCTCTCAGACCGCTCTTCAAGCTTGCCGTAGGAGAACGCACCCCTGATCTGCGCATGAGGTAAAAAAATACTCCCCACGTGAAGGGAAACTTACACAAACTACAATCAACAAATAGTTCCCGAGCAGACCCTCTGACTGCCTGCATGTGTTACGAAGAGAAATTCCTATGGCTTGGGGTACCACAACAGATAGCTTGACTATAGAAATCAATTATTTGCAATATGCAATAGAAATTAAATATCTAACACTAAAGGATCAGACCTCATACCTTATTCTGGACAGTTGAAGTAGATCCCCGTTGAGCTTTCCAACTTTAGCTTGAATTGATAGATTACTTCCTCAACAACAAGTAAACAAGACAAGCATACTATATATATTGGTGTTAGATCTATTCTAGCATATATAATCAACAATGTATAAGCATTTGAAATCATCCAATGGATAAAATATACATTCAAACATACATTATTGGATAGGAAAAGATATTTCTATTATTATAAAATCAGAGATTACATTGGATAAAACCTCTGTCAGCATGTCTACGAATCAAAGAAATTGAATCCCCCACTTGGGCCTCCATCACTTCAATCCTCCATATCTTGATAGCAAGCTCACAAGCAAAAGGCAAGCTTGGGAAGAACACGAAAGTGCTCCAAGGGACAAAGGGATGCAGACTCAAGCATAAGTTCCGGAAACAATGGACTATAGTTTCTTTTCTCTCAATTCTCTCTTATTCCTTCAATGTATCCAAAGGGTTCCTTATATAGCTTTTCAAAGGGGTAATGAAAGGTTGAATCCGAGCAATCTCAAGGAATATGGAAGGCCAGGAGTCAAGTGAGTCGGATCCATGTCAAGGAAAATTCCAAAAGGATTTGGATTTTGTACACATCCCGATGTGCGCGGTTTTAGTGGTCAAACCCACGTATATATGCGATTAAGGGTTTAAAAGTCATGTGTATCATTTTTCACATGTTTTTAGGGATGGTCAAGGAAACATCAAAGGACAAAAATGGTCCAAGGGGTCCAAGGAGTCTGCAGAGGGACAGAGGAAAGGCCATACAAGTGTGATTCACCCAGAGTTGTAAAATCAGCTATAATAGATGCCCCCTAATGTGTGAGGTCAGAGGGGTCATACAATGGCCGAAATACATTATAAGTCCATCCCAGAAGTGGAGTGATGGAGAATACAAAATGGAATACCATCCACCCAACTAGCATAGTACAATGATACAACTCTGCACATAACTGCAAATACATATAGCAGTCCCAGATACATAAGAGTAGAATGGACATGAATAGGCATGATACAAGATATCACATAAGTGGTCATTGCCACGTACAATATACATAGATCAGAATCTTTGTGATGAATATATACAAAGGACCATGATCTCCATAATAGCTGAAGATATAAAATGGATCAAGATCTCCATAATAGCTGGAAATGTCTCACATATATTGGAATCAATCACGAGAGCTGATATCTCATGAACATTGGCATGATCAAGTAGGTAGCATATAAGAGATGCCACTAATCTGGAAGGTCTTCTACACCAACCTCTATGAGTAAATGTCCTACTATGTGAATATAGGTGTCGAGGTCGAACATAGTATTCCATCGTCCGATTACTAGTCATTGATGTATACCGTTAACAGACGCGAGATCACCCATCGATAATGAAAATGGGAATCAAGGTACTAGAGTGCAAACTAACAAGTGCGAATAAATGTGTTGAGGTCGAACACTTGAGAGGATTCATTGATCAGGGTACATTGATGTATTCCCAAATACTGTCGATGGCGAGAGAACCTGCCACTAATGACTGCAAGTCTCAAGGCACTCAAAATGACTCTAGATTCCAATCCCAGAATAAATGATCTGAAGTCGATGGGATGAAATCCGTTGGAAGGAGGGCATTAAGGTATCCCCCATCATCCAACATGAGGTACTCAGCAAAGCTGTATGATGTGGAAGGACTTGATCATAAGGTGCACAAACTGGTAACTGTATTGGGAATGGCCGACATGCAAAGTAAAGATAACTGAGGAATGGTCGAATCAAGTTTCAACTTCCTTCGAACAAGATCATAACGATGAATGGTGACTGAATAAAGGTAGCATAGACTCGATATACAAACTGGGACATCTCTGCGACACAAGAGGCATCGATAGAGCCTCCATAGGGACTGGAAGCTTAACCAGTCCATGGAGATAAACTCAGATAAACGAGTACAGAACCTAAAGTCAAACTATAAACCCAACCAATGGATGTGATATACAGTGCTCTGTTCGATGGCAACACAAATTGACAGCTACCAAAGATAACATCTTTCCTTGTCTGGCTTTTTGGTTTTTTGATTTTTTTTGGACTTTTTCAAATATTTAAAAAGATTGAAAAAGAATAAAACTACTTTATAGTTACAGACTAGGAGGAGACGAGTGTCATAGGGGAAAACAAACTAGTTCCAAGAAGTGGAACATACCTATGCTCAATGCAAGGACACATGTGTAGGATATTGACACTTGGGGGAAAATCCCCTCCCGGTAAAAAGGGAATCAAGCTGCAAAGGATATATAAAATGGCTCTGCATGGCTAGACATGAGACAAGATCGGGCTATATGGCTGAAATGCAATGTGAGGGAAGTTGGCATAAAGCTCAATAAGGCAGGAAAATCTCATGATAATGCAATTACAACCTGACATATGGGAGTCCTGAGGGAAATAGTCCAGCAAAAAGATCAAAAGGAGTATGAGGCTCTTGCGAAATGTCATGGCAATACTATATAATGGACTCCCACACCCTAAAATACAAAACATCAGCATGGGCACCAAATTCAAATAAGGCGCTAACTAGGGTACCCATGTAAGGTCAAGCTCTACCACTCATATCATGCCACTTATAAAACAACAAGAAGGTTCCGTGACATAATAGAGTGGGTTCGTACCTAAGGCTATGATGAAATGGTCATAAGGTCATGCAAAATGCAAACAGTGATGAAACCTAACCTATATGCTAGTTTATACATGATACCTGAAATCGGCACGAACGGGTCAATCCAACGGCTGAAACGACACTCAAAAAGGTCTCCTACATCATAAATTAGGTAAAAATGGTCCAAAATGATTAGAAATAGTCCAAACTATAGGAAAGGGGGTAAAAATTTTCAAAAATTTGAACAGTTTCTATAAATAGTAAATATTTCAAAACATTATAAAACATTTGAAATTTTTACCCAATTGAGCTCATATTTTCAAAAGCGAATTCCAGGAGATCCAGCCGGCGGAATCCACTGGCGTTTCTTCCAGGTACTTACCCATGCTCTTCTCTTCCATTTAATGTAATTTTTATGAAATTCCATGGTCATTTGAGGTTTCTAGGCCAAACTAAAAAAGGCACTACGGCCCACGCTGAAATTGAGGGTTTTTCTACGTATAGGGTTGGCTATACGTAGAAAATGCCCCTAAACCCGTGTACATATGTGGCTGTTTGGAAAACAGTCGCATATGAGGCCGTGCATAAGGTTTTTTGAGTAATCTAATGGGAAAAGTTGTAATTTTTTGTGCAGGATGGTACTAGAATGGAGAGAGCATGACATGGTGATGTAAAGGAAGTAGTAAGGGCCGATATAATGGCTTAACAAGCACTATGTGCATGTGGACTCTACAAGTTTTGGTGTCTTGGCAGCTTGAGGGCCAAACCAATACTATTACAGATGCTGGTGGATTATTAGGATCTAGACTTTGAGTCCTTCCAGATAGATGGGATGTCCCTCACTATAGAGGTGGAGGACATATACTTTATTACTGGACTTTCCTAACGGGGGGAAGTAGTGAACCTTCGTTCTCGTGGTGGGCCCGGAGGTGGCCTAACTATCGATGAATGCATTGCAGTGTACTACTATCTAGACACAGAGAAGGTGGGGAGTCAGGTCCCAAACAACTCTATACAGGTGCTGGGCCTAAAGGCCATTTTACTAACATTGTGTAGGATAGCAGGATTAGCTTCACTCCACCAGGCCTCGCGGCCTCTAATGTTCTATGCAGTGGAGTGTATGAGACCCACAATCTATTATTGGAGCACTACACTACTGAGAAACATGAAACATCAGCTCAGTGAGTGTAAGGCGGGCAGAGTGCAGAACTTCAAGTTCAACAGCATATTGAGCACGTTTTTCTTTGAGCGTGTTCCAGGATTGAGCCCCAGAGTTGACATTCCTCTTCACGGGGTTCGATATCCAGCCCAATGGCGTTGGGCAGAGGCTATGCGCAGATTTCTTTCTGTCGTGGCGATGACATATAGTTGCCATCGATGACTACCCCTATGCGGGGATATATTTTCGCGGGAGCCTGGACATGTCGCTACCACTACGATCGGCATATGGTGACATAGGTAACGAATCTTGACCCTCTTTTTAAATTTTGGAGTTATTTAATTTTTTGTGTTTTCTGATTTTATGAAATCAAAAGACATGTTTTTGGGTGACAATATATAGTGACATATACCATTTTCATGCAGATGTGGGACCACGGTGGCCTGAATGCTTCCCTCGTCACAAACGAAGGGGAAGAGGAGATGATATCACGGGTGTGGATGCGGAGCAGACACTCCAGAGCATTCATACTAGCTTTGTTAGGCTGACACACAGAGTTCCCATGGCGCAAGTCGAGGAATTGCCTGAGGCTATGCAGCATTAGGTGGCAGGTGTACCACGATCATGGGTGCGATTATTTCGACGTCTAGCTAGAGCTGTAGTGACCTTCCATGATCACAGCCCCCCTCCTCCTCCGTAGGCTTAGAGACCTGGGAGTGACACATTTTGTATTACTGTGTATTATACTATGGTGGCTCAAGAGCCCCATTTTTGTATCATGACACTATGTATTATCACATTTTGGATGTTTATAAAAAACTCTTATGATGATCAATTTATCTATTTACATGTGTAAAAATATGTGTTTGTGATGAATTTATTGTGTATGAAACAAATGCCAATCTAACACGTAGTTAGCATATGAGTTAGCAACTTGATTATTAATTCTTGGAATATGTATGTATGTTATATTGTCAAATTGCCATTCTAATAATCTCACACGTAAGAATCTTCTTAATAACGTCGGATCTCTAACATGGTACAAACCATTAAGCTATGACACTACTAACTCTGAATCAAGACGTACCTCAAGAGAAAGAACACCATGTGAAATGGCATCGCGTAAAAGCTCAATAACGGCACTATATTCAGCAACATTGTTGGAAGATGGCCGTAGACATACGCTTCCTGAAGACAGTACCTGACCCATAGGAGTATAAATCACCCAAGCTCTAGAGGCTGAGTGTTGAGTGTGACGGCTCGCACCATCCGCGAATCCTATGTAGGTGGAAGATTCCATTGACATCTACCAAAAGAAATGGAAACTAATCACAAACCCGATCACGATAAGAAAAAGACCTAACTATGCAAATTGTACAATAATATACAATAACCAACCTTGGATGAAAATCATGCATAGTACTTCTTGAGATAGATCCCATTTCTAGGCTCCAGCAAGGCCGTTCCCTCATAAGCACCCTTCTCTAACACACATTTGACGATGAAAGGACCACGCCACATGGGGTTAAACTTTCCTGCCCCCAAGGGTTCTTTTGGTTGATCCCACAAAAGGACCAAGTCTCCCTCACTAAACCTCCTTGGATGGATAGACTTATCATACTGGACCTTTACGCGATGTTTATTTACTTCTAGAGCCACCAAGGCATCTCGACGCTACTCATCAAGTTGCTCAAGGTGGACCAAACGCTCCTCCAATGGTGAAGTGTCTGGTAAGAGTTCTACAGCTAGCTTCAAAGAAGGAATCTCGCATTCAAATGACAATATCGACTCCACTCCATGTACAAGTTGATATGGAGAAAAACCCGTGGTGGTCTTAACAACGGTTCTATACGCCCACAAAGCAGGATATAACATGATGTGCTAATTATTCTTACTCTGTGCGATGGTTCATTGGAGAATGGATTTGAGTGATTTATTCACTGCTTCTACTTGTCCATTTACTTGAGGGTAGTAAGAGGAGGAATGCTCTTGCTTGTAACCTAACTTTGATGCCAAATCTTTCATCATACGATTCTGAAGGTGCGAGCCATGGTCAGCGACAAGCTCTTTCGGAATCCCGAACCGATTAATAATCTAGTTAAATACGAAGTGTGTGGCTATCTCACCATCGAATTTAACTATAGGCATAGCCTCAGCCCATTTCGTGAAGTAATCAACAGCCACTATGATATGATGATGCCCCCCAGCCGAAGTTGGGTTGCAATCCATAAAATCAATCCCCCACTTAGTGAAGGGACCGGTGGTGATGATGGGATGTAACAAGGTAGGTTTCGAGCGCATATTATGTGCAAACACCTGGCAAGGGTGGCACCTCTTGACCACATCTACACAATCCTTAAAGATCAACGGCCAGAAATAACCCACTCTTAATATTTTTTGGGCTGTAGAAAGCCCAGATAAATGACCACCACACGCCCCTCCATGGCAATAATTCAGCACTACCTCAACCTCTTCATGAGTTAAACAACGTTGTAAAATGGAATCTACCCCACGGCGGTACAAAGTCTTATCCACCATGAGGTAATTTTTAGACATGTGACGTAATCGTCGTCGTTCATCCTGTGAGAGGTGAGTAGGGACCTTCAATGTTTGTAGATATATAATGATATCCCCATACCATGGGTCTAAATTTGAGATTAATAAGATGTGCTCATCGAAAAACGTATCTTCACAAACCAACTCCTCGGCCTCGCTTGGGAAATCCGATATAAGCTCTGCAAAAATTAATGATTTCTTCGATTTTGCTGAAACAAATTCGAGATCGAATTCTTGCAGGATGACAATCCATTTATTATATTTTTCCCCAATCATCCTTTGAGTGAGGATGAATTGAAATGGATTGACATGGGCTACAACCAAGGTCTACTGAAGGAGAATATAATGTCTCAACCATTGAACCGCATGTACAGTAGCTAAGGCAAGCTTCTCAACATGAGAATAACAAATCTCTATGTCAATAAGGTTCTAGCTTAGATAGTATATGACATGCTCGTGGAGCTCCTCATCCTCTTGAACCAAAACCATCCCAATCGTCTCCATGGACGTGACCACATAAAGTAGAAAATTATGGCTATAGTCTAGGGGACTAATCACCGGGGCCAATGCTAGGGCTCGCTTGAGTGCATCAAAGGAATCCTGGGCTCACTCATCCCAACAAAAGTTGGTGTCCTTCTTCAAAAGACACATGAAGCCTCTAGTCAAATTGGAAAAATTGACAACAAATATCGGTAAGAAGTTTTCCATGCCTTGCAAATATTGAAGATGACAAATATTTTTTGGGGAGATAACTAAAGTATTACCTCAACCTTCAAAGGGTCGACTCTTATACCCTCTTTAGAAACAATGAATCCTAACAAGCGACCTAAATTCACACAAAAGATGCACTTATGAGGATTTAGCCTAACCAAATAATGGCGACATCTTTCAAATACCAATCTCAAGTGATATGAATTACGCATTCTCATACGAGAATGAGTAGCAAGGTCATCCAAAAATACTTCGATAATCGACTTAAGATCATGGAAGATCAAGGTCATTGCCCGCTGAAAAGTAGCTCTGGCGTTCTTAAGGCCAAAAGGCATTTTTCGATATGCAAAAGTTCCCGAAGGACAAATAAATGCAGTTTTATGTTGGTCCTCAGGTTTAATTTGTATCTGATTATATCCATAAAAGCCGTCCATAAAGGAAAAAACCTCGCTGCCTGCACACTCATCCAAAATATGATCAATAAATGGGGTGGGTAAATTGGCCTTAGGACAGGCACGATTTAAATCATGAAAATCAGTACATATGTGGATCGCTCCCTGCTTCTTATCCACTGAAACGGGGTTTGAAACCCACTCTGTCAAGGGAACGGGATAGATAAAAATGGATTTCAATAGTTTCTCTATCTCTGCCTTAACCGCGGGTGCTTTCCTAGGATTCACCGCACGTAAACGTTGTTGAACAGGCTTAGCGTTGGGATAAGTATTAATCTCATGTTCAACAATTCAAGGGTTGATTCCTAGCATTTCGTCATAAGACCAAGCAAAGATATCGTAGAATTATTTGAATAGCTCGGTGTATTCTAGAATCTCAGCATGGGAACATTCTGCCCTAATATAGACATTCTCTATCCTGCCAGGATCGCGAGAGATATTGATAGTAATCATTGAAGATATGTTTGCCATGTTTCCATCAGCCATCAGACTAGGAGAGCTTAATGGAAGCATAGGAATATCAAATCTCTCACTAAGAACCACCCTAAAGTCCTCACGCTCCAAGTGGTCAAGCTTAGGAAGAAAGTAATATCTATGATGGAGTTCCTCCCATGGTGGCTCAACTCCCAACATGGCCTCAACAATCGCTTCATTTGAAGGGAACATGGTATCAAGACAGTCGTGTGCGTGAGAAGAATGCACTTCCCATGCCAACAGCACATAAGGGTCCTCCTCCTCTGTCTATGAAGAGGAAGGACTGGGCTCTGTAACACACTCAATATTGGCTTAATAAGCTATCATAGTTGCAGGCAGCAACATGTTCGTCAGGATGGGCTCACTCAGAGTACTCAGTGTAGGAAGAACCCAAGGGTCTTCCATATGACTCGTGCAAAAAGACACCGATCTCATAGATGTTGAAGCCTCACTGGAACTAGACCCTATCATAAGGATCGGTGCAGGACAACTAAAGCTTCCCATGAGGGATGGATACATGCCTACACCCACACTCCTAGTTGCCAGCTGAGAGTGTTCAACGATCAAGATTGAAGCTCCTGAAGATGTGGTAACAGACGGATTCTTGAATGTCATTTGATCAATTGTGACTATCTTCCCTTTAAATGGAAAGCATACAATGCAAAATAGGGAAGAAGCAATGGCTTGCATACTGTACATTCAATTCCTACCCAGCAAGATATTGTAATAAAGGGGCGCATACACCAACTCGACCTCTATCGCAATGGTCTTCCCTCCCAAACGGACCTTAAGGGAAGGAAGGATCCCGTGCAGCCTAAATGATCTCCCATCAAACACAGTTAACATGGTCACTGATTTAGACAGCTTAAGGGAACCTAAACCCTTCCAACACGATAAATAAATCACAAAAGCGGCAGCGCCTATATCAATCACAGTGCTCTTGATGGTCATGTTAAGACATTATACGTGAATCAAAAGAGACACATAGTAAGGCAAGCGAGGATGAAGTCCTAAGGTTTCAAATTTAATCACGGAGGAAGAATAATCATCATTCACACCAAGGGCAGAAAGAAAATCCTTCCTTTACAAGGGACAACTCTGAAGCACTTCCAATGCAGACATCGCACAAGGAGTGTGGCCCAAATCCTTGACAAATGAATAGCTCTGGGCAGCTTGGGCATTAGGATTGTGCCCCGAACACTTAAGAACTCCCTTAGGAATGCGAGGTGTAGATTCAGGTTTATCCACAGGCTTCTCAATATGCAAAGGAGACCCTGGTAGATCAGGTTCCTTTCCTGGGTTGGGTTGTGACGAACCATAGTCCTTCGCACAGGTCACAAATTTTGCAGCACATACCATGTTAATGCAACCATGATCACTACCCACTAGTGGATCTTGATCACCACCCGACTGATCATGGGTCCTCGAGTTCATATTTTGATTGTGAGGTAAAGGGTTAGTTAGAATAGCTGGGCCCTGTGCCAAGAATCTTGAGGCTTCATCGATACGAGGGCACAAGTAAGTGAGGTGATCATCCTTACACAACTTGCAAGGGAATTTAACCTTACGTTTAGCTTTCTTGTCCCCCCCAACATCACGGGCATTCTTGCCATTATTATTAGTATTCTTGTTCCTATTCCCACCCTTACGATTATTATTACCCTTCTGGTCCGACGATTGTACTGAAAGCACACTTGTTGTTTGGGTGGGTTGAGACGAAGCCATGGCTTGTCCCGAAGAATATTGGTTGATTGAAAATTGACTAACTTGTTTTGCAATCGAATACACAGGTTTAACACTTGCACAACCCACAATGCCATCGGCATGTGGTCCAGGTTTGACATTGGGGTTGAAACTAGAATGCAGAGCATTGGGAATGATCTCATATAACAAATCGGACTGAGCATAAATCAAGTCCAGTTCTTGCACCCTAAAATTGCTTGTTCCTCATTCTACACTCTGGATGCAGAAACATCCTTCGCTATATACGGAAATAATGACTTAAGGAACCATTTGAGGAGGAATTTCGGTAGTATAAAGGCTTTAATTAACCTCTTCCGTTTATGCCACTCTTGGATGTGATCTGAGATATGTGTGGCTTTATCCTGCCGAAATGTCAACAAGAGTTCAGTACCAATGTCATAGCGCACTGGTAGCTGGAAGTGGTTAAGAAAAGTCATCGCTAGGTCATTGAACAAAGCGAATGCCCCCCTAGGTAGCTCTATATACCATTTCGTGGTAGGCCCTATAAGGGTGCATTGAAACAGCCTTAAACGGATGGAGTCCTGGTGTAAGGAATTCGAAGAGCACCATAGGTGAAAAGTAGTAATGTGTTCGCTCGGATCCTCTCCTGGTTTTCCCTCGAACTTGGGTATGTCTGAGGGAAGCTTAGTAGGGACAACTTGCCAAGCTGGGTCATGAGCTATAGGATCGTTCGTCAATCTTGACAAGTCAGGAAGATTCAGCGTTGCGAGGAAAGGGAGCCTAGGATGATGAGGTCGATGGACCGCTCCCTGATAGTTTTGATTCACATAGGTCTAATTACCACCATAGCCTTGGCCATAGCGCCCTGCTCCCGTTTGACCCGTATAGGGTGGCATGGAAGCACCATAATGTGGTGGACCTTGACTATTCGGAGCTACAAAGGAATAATTTGGAGAGTAAGTAGGTTGTTGATACCCACCCCCATAAGGTGAAGAACCCTACCCATATTACGTCCCATAATAAGGTCCACAAGCCATCACATGCGATGTCCCATGAGACACTCCGTAGGTAGGAATATACGCTCCGAAAGTAGGAATATACATATCGGAAGTAGGAATATATGCTCCAGAAGTAGTAACATGACCTCTCGAAGTATGAACATAACCTCCTGAAGCAACGAGCGATATGTAAACTTGAGACACAACTGGTCTAGTAACTATAGTACGGATATAACTCATAGCAACATTTCGCCCCGAAGGACCACGTGAATGAGGTGGAGGGTGAACATTCGAAGAACTAGGGACAGAGGACGAATGGATCTGTGTAATTAAGTATGTACTATTCCCTATAGTCACTTGTCTTGGATCTGGTATCCTAATAGGATCACTAACCCTAGACCTAGGAGGAATATGTGATGTAGATTCCACCACTGGGATGGAAGGTACAATGTGACTAGTGCTCCCAAACCTCTCTGCTTGGTAAGGAATGAGAGTGTCCCCAGGCATAGTGTTAGGATCAAACTTAGACTCAACATGAAATGCCAAATCATGTGTGGGAAAACCAAACATAGCATAACTACCATAACTAGTGCTCGTGGGTTCGAAATGAGTCTCATCATCCTCCGGCATACCATACCGACGATGCGTCACTGGGGAATCACCCCTAGAGTAATCAAGTCTATCATGAAAGGTTGTTGGTCACTGGGCAGACCTGGGTTTACTGTAATGAACCAACAACACCCCTAGCTCACTGGCCCTTTCAGCAACAGACCGCCTGAAGTCTCACCCGAAGTGATCCTAATGGGTTGGCCAAAGACTCAAGTGTCTCGACCAGGTTTTGTTTGGAATCCTGTGCGCGTCTCGTAGCTCTTATTAGCCCACAAGATGTCTCTCTCCTCTCTGCGATGCGCAGTATTCTCTTACTCGTGATGACTCCAACCTTTATCGCATCACTGCGTCCTAGGAAACACGTAACCCTCTCCTACGCTCGATCCTCAACCAGCGGTATCACGCACCACAGCTCCTTTGATGGTGCAATATCGCCTCCCTACGATATCCTACCGCTGCGACTCAGCGTACCTAGCGTTACTTGTGTTCAACTTACAGGACTCAACATGCAAGGCTGTTTTACACTGCGACTCTTAACTGTCTTGAGTGAAACTTAGACAAACTCTTATACAAAATAATTAAAGATTTCAACTTGCATTTATCCTCTTAATATGCTGTGAACTGAATAACACATACATACATTTACTATAAGCAAAGTTCACGTAATCAATGACAAATATAACAAGCAAATACAATCACATGAATCAATCACATAACGCTCCGATTTTACGTGGTTCACTTCCATGGTAGAAGCTACATCCACAGAACTGTGTTCCTATATTATAACTTGAGAGAGGTACATAGTTCTGCTGCATCGCATATGCAGCTAGAGATCTTCTGGGTAACTCCGCACCCAGCCTGGAGCCCTTCTCTCTTAGATCTCTTCTCTATGTTTCCTTCTTACAATATACTCTCTCTCTCTCTCTGTCTGTCTGTCAATCCATGCGGATTGTTACAATACAAAATAACAGTGAGCTAACAGACTACTGGACTCTCAGATTCGCTAATGTCTGAGTAGCTACTACCTACCCTAATAGCTCCAGAAGGGCTGACTAGCTAACCTTTTACAATACAAAATACATCCCTTTATAGGCGGCCCGAAGTTCTCGCCATTACAACACTGTGGGCTTGTCCCAATAGTAACCCAAATCCCTAACTAGTGACAGTCGGCATATCTGTACTTGGGGTAGCTGCTTTCCGTCACACCGCTGCTCTCTGCAGTCTTCCATGCTTCCCGGCGCTGAACATGGGTACTATGCACCGCTTCCCTTCTTCTGTCCTTCGTCTTCAATACCTCAACCTCGTCGCTCCTTTTCCTTTATGAGGGTAGCTGAGCCCTCCTGTCTTCGCCACTGCCTTCAATGCAGTGGTTGAGCTTTCTCTTCTCGACTACTCAGGTACTGTCGTCTTTCTTGACTTCTCTGTCCCAACAGTCATGGTTTCTGGCTCTGCTCTGCAGCTAGAAACATGCTATGGTGTCGTAGCTTTACCTTATCTCTTCGTCTTCGCCAAAACTATCTATCCACCAAAATGGCAACTTCTCCTGTAGCTGTGGGACTCTGCTCCAACAGTCCCCTAACACTTACTTGTGGCTCGTCCCTGAGGCGCTACCAGCGGGCTTCTCCTGCTGTAGCTTCTCCTTGGCTTCCTGTGAAGTGAGTTGAAGCTTGTCCCAAAGTACTGTGACTTCGTTCTACATAGCCGCGACACACTCTTGTGCCGAGTCAAGCATAGCTTGACTAATACTAGAGTCTTCTACTAACAACCATTTGTTGGTCGCTGGGCAGACCCAGGTTTACTGTAATGAACCAGCAACACCCCTAGCTCACTGGCCCTTTCAGCGATAGACCACGGAGCGGCTTGAAGTATCACCTAAAGTGATCCTAATGGGTTGGCCAAAGACTCAAGTGTCTCGACCAGGTTCTGTTTGGCGTCCTGTGTGCGTCTCGTAGCTCTTCTTAGCCCGCAATATGTCTCTCTCCTCTCTGTGATGCGCAGTATTCTCTTACTCGCGATGAATCCAACCTTTATCGCATCGCCGCGTCCTTGGCAACACGTAACCCTCTCCTACACTCGATCCTCAACCAGCAGTATCACGCACCATAGCTCCTCTGATGGTGCGATATCACCTCCCTACGATATCCTATCACTACGACTCAATGTACCTAGCGTTACTTGTGTTCAACTTACAAGACTCAACACGTAAGGCTGTTTTACACTGCGACTCTTAACTGTCTTGAGTGAAACTTAGACAAACTCTTATACATAATACTTAAAGATTTCAACTTGCATTTATCCTCTTAATATGCTGTGAACTGAATAACACATTGTTAACACCCAAAAAAGGTTCAATACCTCATCTACCCCATTACATGGCTCATTTGTCCATTTTCCTACCATATTTCCATCAAAAACCCATAAAACCATGTAAAAAGCCTCCAAAAGGTTTAAAATGCCTCCAAAAGGCCATAAAACCCTCTTTTCAGCTAAAAATATCCAAAATTCCTCCAAAAAAGCAAAAATATCCAAAAAGAAAGAAAAATATTAAATAATGAGGAAATGAGGAAAAAACCCTAAATAGTTGAAACCCTAACCCTAAAACCGCATGGTTTTCAACTATAAATAAGGGGTGGAAACTCCTTATTCCACATCCACAATCACAATTATCCTGCCTCTGCCAAAATTGCTCTTGAAATCCCAGCTCACCATTGAGCTGCTTTCACCGTGAGAGCCCCTTTTGGCCCATTTCCACCATTGGAGAAAGAGAAGAAGAAGCTTGAAGCTCAGAGCCACCGACTCGGATCACCGCAAGGGGCTTCACCAACCTTCACATCGGAGGTTAGATTAATACAAAATTACTATTTACTTTTATTGTTTTTGCTTCATGAATGTGTTTAAATTTAGTTTTTTATTTCAGTTATAGCTTTTAATTCATATATCACTGAACTGCTACTAAGGAATCCATTGTCCTTAGTAGGTACTCATTCGTACAAGCTAGGGGTGAAACCCTAGCAACACACATACATACATTTACTGTAAGCAAAGTTCATGTAATGAATGACAGATATAACAAGAAAATACAATCACATGAATCAATCACATAATGCTCTGATTTTACGTGGTTCACTTCCAGGGTAGAAGCTACGTCCACAGAACTATGTTCCTATATTATAACTTGAGAGAGGTACACAATTCTGCTGCACCGCATATGCAGCTAGAGATCTTCTGGGTAACTCTGCACACAGCCTGGAGCCCTTCTCTCGTAGATCTCTTCTCTATATTGCCTTCTTACAATATACTCTCACTGTCTCTCTCTCTCTCTCTCTGTCAATCCCTACGGATTGTTACAATAAAAAATAATAGTGAACTAACAGACTGCTGGACTCTCAGACTCGCTAATGTCTGAGTAGCTACTAGCTACCCTAATAGCTCTAGAAGGACTGACTAGTTAACCTTTTACAATACAAAATACATCCCTTTATAGGCGGCCCGAAGGTCTCACCATTACAACACTGTGGGCCTATCCCAACAGTAACCCAAATCCCTAACTAGTGACAGTCGACATATCTGTACTTGGGGTAGCCGCTTTCCGTCACACCACTACTCTCTGCAGTCTTCCATGCTTCCCGGTGCTGACCATGGGTACTATGCACCGCTTCCCTTCTTCTATCCTTCATCTTCAATACCTCGGCCCCGTCGCTCCTTTTCCTTTATGAGGGTAGCTGAGCCCTCCTATCTTTGCCACTGCCTTCAATGCAGTGGTTGAGCTCTCTCTTCTCAGCCGCTCAGGTACTGTCGTCTCTCTTGACTTCTCTATCCCAACAGTCATGGTTTCCCGCTCTGCTCTGCAGCTAGAAACATGCTACGGCGTCGTAGCTTTACCTTATCTCTTCATCTTCGGCAAAACTGTCTATCCACCAAAATGGCATCTTCTACTGTAGCTGGGGAAATCTGCTCCAACAGTCCCCTAACACTTACTTGCGGCTCGTCCCCGAGCCACTACCAGCAGGCTTCTCCTGCTGTAGCTTCTCCTTGGCTTCCTGCGAAGTGCATTGAAGCTTGTCCCGAAGTCCTGCGACTTCATTCTGCATAGCTGCAACATGCTCTTGTGCCGAGTCAAGTATAGCTTGACTAATACTCGAGTCTTCTGCTAACAACCATTTGTTGATCACTGGGCAGACCCATGTTTACTGTAATGAACCAACAACACCCCTAGCTCACAGGCCCTTTCGGCGACAGATCGCGGAGTGGCCTGAAGTCTCACCCGAAGTGATCCTAATGGGTTGGCCAAGGACTCAAGTGTCTCAACTAGGTTCTGTTTGGCATCCTGTGTGCGTCTTGCAGCTCTTGTTAGCCCACGAGATGTCTCTCTCCTCTCTGCGATGCGCGGTATTCTCTTACTTGCGATGACTCCAACCTTTATTGCATCGCCGCGTCCTGGGAAACACGTAACCCTATCCTACGCTCGATCCTCAACCAGCGGTATCATGCACCACAGCTCCTCTGATGGTGCGATATTTCCTCCCTGCAATATCCTACCACTGCAACTCGGCGTACCCAACGTTACTTGTGTTCAACTTACAAGACTCAACACGCAAGGTTGTTTTACATTGCGACTCTTAACTGTCTTGAGTGAAAATTAGACAAACTCTTATACAGAATACTTAAAGATTTCAACTTGCATTTATCCTCTTAATATGTTGTGAACTAAAAAACACATACATACATTTACTGTAAGCAAAGTTCACGTAATGAATGACAGATATAACAAGCAAATACAATCACATGAATCAATCACAAAACGCTCTGATTTTACGTGGTTCACTTCCAGGGTAGAAGCTATGTCCACAGAACTGTGTTCCTATATTATAACTTGAGAGAGGTACATAGTTCTGCTGCACCGCATATGTAGCTAGATATCTTCTGGGTAACTCCGCACACAGCCTGGAGCCCTTCTCTCTTAGATCTCTTCTCTATATTGCCTTCTTACAATAAACTCTCACTCTCTCTCTCTCTGTGTCTGTCGATCCCTGCGGATTGTTACAATACAAAATAACAGTGAGCTAATAAACTACTGGACTCTCAGACTTGCTAATGTCTGAGTAGCTACTGGATACCCTAATAGCTCCAGAAGGACTGACTAGCTAACCTTTTACAATACAAAATACATCCCTTTATAGGTGGCCCGAAGGTCTTGCCATTACAACACTGTGGGCCTATCCCAACAGTAACCCAAATCCCTAACTAGTGACAATCGGCATATCTGTACTTGGGGTAGCTGCTTTCCATCACACCACTGCTCTCTGCAGTCTTCCATGCTTTTCGGTGCTGACCATGGGTACTATGCACCGCTTCCCTTCTTCTGTCCTTCATCTTCAATACCTCGGCCTCGTCGCTCCTTTTCCTTTATGAGGGTAGTTGAGCCCTCCTGTCTTCACCGCTGCCTTCAATGCAGTGGTTGAGCTCTCTCTTCTCGGCCGCTCAGGTACTGTCATCTTTGTTGACTTCTCTATCCCAACAGTCACAGTTTCCGACTCTGCTCTGCAGCTAGAAACATGCTACGGCATCGTAGCTTTACCTTATCTCTTCATCTTCGCCAAAACTGTTTATCTGCCAAAATGGCAGCTTCTCCTGTAGTTGCGGGACTCTGCTCCAACAAAGGTTCCTATCTTAGAAATCATAGGACCTAACTTAGTCAATTCAGGTGAAGGATCATAGTTAGGAGTAAACTCCCCATCTTCCACATGAATGGGAGAAGGTGGTTCAGGAATACCTTCTATATGGTCTCCCATGGTGTGTGAATCAATGTTGATGGACTCTCAGACTCGCTAATGTCTGAGTAGCTACTAGCTACCCTAATAGCTCTAGAAGGACTGACTAGCTAACCTTTTACAATACAAAATACATCCCTTTATAGGCGGCCCGAAGGTCTCACCATTACAACAATGTGGGCCTATCCCAACAGTAACCCAAATCCCTAACTAGTGACAGTCGACATATCTGTACTTGGGGTAGCCGCTTTCCATCACACCACTACTCTCTGCAGTCTTCCATGCTTCCCGGTGCTGACCATGGGTACTATGCACCGCTTCCCTTCTTCTGTCCTTCGTCTTCAATACCTCGGCCCCGTCGCTCCTTTTCCTTTATGAGGGTAGCTGAGCCCTCCTGTCTTTGCCACTGCCTTCAATGCAGTGGTTGAGCTCTCTCTTCTCAGCCGCTCAGGTACTGTCGTATTTCTTGACTTCTCTATCCCAACAGTCATGGTTTCCCACTCTGCTCTGCAGCTAGAAACATGCTACGGTGTCGTAGCTTTACCTTATCTCTTCATCTTCGCCAAAACTGTCTATCCACCAAAATGGCATCTTCTCCTGTAGCTGGGGAAATCTGCTCCAACAGTCCCCTAACACTTACTTGCGGCTCGTCCCCGAGCCACTACCAGCGTGCTTCTCCTGCTGTAGCTTCTCCTTGGCTTCCTGCGAAGTGCATTGAAGCTTGTCCCGAAGTCCTGCGACTTCATTCTGCATAGCTGCAACATGCTCTTGTGCCGAGTCAAGCATAGCTTGACTAATACTCGAGTCTTCTGCTAACAACCATTTGTTGATCACTGGGCAGACCCAGGTTTACTGTAATGAACCAACAACACCCCTAGCTCACAGGCCCTTTCGGAGACAGACCACGGAGTGGCCTGAAGTCTCACCCGAAGTGATCCTAATGGGTTGGCCAAGGACTCAAGTGTCTCGACTAGGTTCTGTTTGGTGTCCTGTGTGCGTCTTGCAGCTCTTCTTAGCCCACGAGATGTCTCTCTCCTCTCTGCGATGCGTAGTATTCTCTTACTTGCTATGACTCCAACCTTTATCGCATTGCCGCGTCCTGGGCAACACGTAACCCTCTCCTACGCTCGATCCTCAACCAATGGTATCATGCACCACAGCTCCTCTGATGGTGCGGTATTTCCTCCCTGCAACATCCTACCACTGCGACTCAGCGTACCCAACGTTACTTGTGTTCAACTTACAGGACTCAACACGCAAGGTTGTTTTACATTGCGACTCTTAACTGTCTTGAGTGAAAATTAGACAAACTCTTATACAGAATACTTAAAGATTTCAACTTGCATTTATCCTCTTAATATGTTGTGAACTGAAAAACACATACATACATTTACTGTAAGCAAAGTTCACGTAATGAATGACAGATATAACAAGCAAATACAATCACATGAATCAATCACATAACACTCTGATTTTACGTGGTTCACTTCCAGGGTAGAAGCTACGTCCACAGAACTGTGTTCCTATATTATAACTTGAGAGAGGTACATAGTTCTGCTGCACCGCATATGTAGCTAGAGATCTTCTGGGTAACTCCGCACACAGCCTGGAGCCCTTCTCTCTTAGATCTCTTCTCTATATTTCCTTCTTACAATAAACTCTCACTCTCTCTCTCTCTGTGTCTGTCAATCCCTGCGGATTGTTACAATACAAAATAACAGTGAGCTAACAAACTACTGGAATCTCAGACTTGCTAATGTCTGAGTAGCTACTGGATACCCTAATAGCTCCAGAAGGACTGACTAGCTAACCTTTTACAATACAAAATACATCCCTTTATAGGCGGCCCAAAGGTCTTGCCATTACAACACTGTGGGCCTATCCCAACAGTAACCCAAATCCCTAACTAGTGACAATCGGCATATCTGTACTTGGGGTAGCTGCTTTCCATCACACCACTGCTCTCTGCAGTCTTCCATGCTTTTCGGTGCTGACCATCGGTACTATGCACCGCTTCCCTTCTTCTGTCCTTCGTCTTCAATACCTCGGCCTCGTTGCTCCTTTTCCTTTATGAGGGTAGTTGAGCTCTCCTGTCTTTGCCGCTGCCTTCAATGCAGTGGTTGAGCTCTCTCTTCTCGGCCGCTCAGGTACTGTCATCTTTCTTGACTTCTCTATCCCAATAGTCACAGTTTCCGACTCAGCTCTGCAGCTAGAAACATGCTACGGCATCGTAGCTTTACCTTATCTCTTAATCTTCGCCAAAACTGTCTATCTGCCAAAATGGCAGCTTCTCCTGTAGCTGCGGGACTCTACTCCAACAAAGGTTCCTATCTTAGAAATCATAGGACCTAACTCAGTCAATTCAGGTGAAGGATCATAGTTAGGAGTAAATTCCCCATCTTCCACATGAATGGGAGAAGGTGGTTCAGGAATACCTTCTATATGGTCTCCCATGGTGTGTGAATCAATGTGTGAAGTAGTCTGCCTGGACTGTCTATTTCTCTCTCCCAAAGGAGGAGGAGATGTAGAAGATGGAAGTCCTACTAAATGACGAGGAGTCGCACCCAAATCCACAATGACTCAAAAAATAGAAAATACTCTCTATCTACGTAAACCCTAGGCAAGCTATCATGCACATAGCAATCACCAATAAAATCTAAAGCCAAATGCAAATAATCAAGGGTAGGATAAGTGAGCTCCCAAATGAAGTAGGTATGTCTCACCTAGGAGAGGCTTGAGACTCCCATACACAACAAGCGGAGGTACGTAACCAATTATTGTGGCCCTCAGCTTCAACACGTAAAGCGACTGTGCTGTCCGACTCCAACCTAGCTGGGACACTTACAGAATAACCCCTGCAAAGTACCCCCTCGATATCCTAGGTAAGGCCACTAAGGTCACCTCAATATAATCAATGCTTAGGCGGATAGTCGCAAGTGGGATTGACTGTATGGGCAGGGTAGCAAAGCCTAAAACTCTCGAAAGAGCCCCCAGATACGAATATAATCCTGGAAATATCTCTTGTGCTACTCATTTATGACTAGGGGTCATCCCAATCAATAACCGCTCACACTGCCTCGTGCTTAACTCTCTTTTGAGAGGAGGGTCTTGAGAAACACTGGTTATACCAAGTATTTCACACACTCACTTGGACATACACATACATGTTGTTGTTTAGTGGTCTTGGATAATTTATTCACAATGAACTATTCCAAGACCCTAAAACCTAATCTTATTGGTGAACCCTATCAAATAAAATAGTGTAGTTCATTTTAATTAAGCATTGATTTTAATTGGCTTTATTACTCAAAAGAGGGATATGGCAGTGCAACTAATGGTGTTATGACACAACATGAAGTAAAATGAACACCTAACAATCAATGCAAATGCATTGTGTCCATGAAAACAGGGTATGCTACAACGTGAAATGCACAATTTTCTTCAAATGATAAATGCAAGATTTCCTATATGAACTCCTGACTAATACTCCAAAGCAAATCTAGTGCAACTACTATGCAAAATGCAAAATGCAATGCATGATGATAAGCAAATATTTTGGATTTTTTGAAATAAAATGAGATATAAAAAGAAAAAGAATGATTCTACAACCCCGATGGGGATGCAAACACACTCAAGCAGCACTCAAGCAAAGTACTAAGGTAAAATAAATCTAATGCACTAATCTCAAAACAAAAAATTAAAAATGCAATGACAAGAACTTTCTTAAAAAAGAAATTTACCCTAAAAAAATGTCTCTGGTCAGAAATAGAGGTGTATACAGACTCTAGCAGTATCAAAGGAGACTCAACAATTATCAAACTTCACCCAGCAACCATTCAACTTCCTCTAACAGGAAAAACTAAGGGCATATGTGACTATTTGCAGTAAACCCGCGTGTATACGCAGAAATGGCAGAGAAATCCGCATGTATACATTACTATGAGCTCAACACTCATGTACAGGAAGAAAAATGCATAAAAAACAAGGCAAACAGACAAGCTGAGACAAACTTCACACCAATCAGACACTACCAGGCAAACATGCCCCCAAACCCGACACAGAAACAAGAGAGAAAGAGCAATTCAAAGTCATTGAATGCCGATAGAAAACCCCCAAAGGACAACTACTAGGAACTCCCCAGTGGAGTCGCCAATTCTATTATGGAGATAAATTCCTATGGCTTGGGGTACCACACCAAACAACTTGACTCCATAAATCAATCCTTTCCAATATGCAATAGAAATTAAACATCTAACACTAAAGGATCAGACCTCGTACCTTATTCCGGACGGTTGAAGTAGATCCCCGTTGAGCTTTCCAACTTCAGCTTGAATTGATAGATTGCTTCCTCGACAACAAGTAAACAATACAAGCATACTATATATATTGGTGTTAGATCTATTCTAGCATATATAATCAATAATGTATAAGCATTTGAAATCATCCAATGGATAAAATATATATTCAAACGTACATTATTGGACAGGAAAAGATATTTCTATTATTATAAAATCAGAAATTACAATGGATACAACTTTTTTCGGCACATCTGCAAATCGGAGAAACTGAATCCCCCACTTGGGCCTCCACCACTTCAATCCTCCATCTCTCGATAGCAATCTCACAAGCAAAAGGCAAGCTTGGGAAGAACACAAAAGTGCTCCAAGGGACAAAGGGATGCAGACTCAAGCATAAGTTCTGGCAACAATGGACTATAGTTTCTTTGCTCTCAATTCTCTCTTATGCCTTCAATGTACCAAAGAGTTCCTTATATAGCTTTTCAAAGGGGTAATGAAAGGTCGAATCCGAGCGATCTCAAGGCATATGGAAGGCTAGGAGTCAAGTGAGTCGGATCCATGTCAAGGAAAACTCCAAAAGGATTTGGATTTTGTACACATCCCGATGTACGTGGTTTTAGTGGTCAAACTCGCGTATATATGCGATTAGGGGTTTAAAAGTCGCGTGTATCATTTTTCACATGTTTTTAGGGATGGTCAAGGAAACATCAAAGAACAAAAAATGGTCCAAGGGGTCCAAGGAGTCTGTAGAGGGATAGGGGAAAGGCCATACAAGTGTGATTCACCTGGAGTGGTAAAATCAGCTATAATAGCATGAGAATGAGAAAGCACCCAAAACCGCAAGTGGAAGGGTGGATATAAAGGAATGTTGCCCCTTTGTCCAAGCGACGTGAAGAGGAAGAGTCCACCGATGGAGTGGGCACTTGGGCAAGGACTGACAGCCCTGCCACACCCACCACTACTCAGCAATAACTGCCCCCAACCAACAGACATCAAAAGTTTAAATGAGTGGTTGACTCATGGATTTTCCCCATAGGTCCAAGGTTTAACATCCCCCCCCTTATCCTTAGGAAAATCATGCCATTTTCATTAACATTTCACCGTTGTAGCTGGCTGTAGGTTCATTTTAATTAATGTACATATTTACATGATGCCAAAACTATTATGTGTCGGATAGCACGATATACCATCGGCAACGATCCCAATTCCTGAAACATAACACAACCAAATCGATGGTGGGGATTTTTCCTTTAGCTCCACACCACAATTAATTACAATATATACATCATGTACCTTTTAATGCAACTAGGGTCAAAACCGGGGGTATTACAATCCCCCCCCCATTTGAATAACACCATCCTCGGTGTTCCAAAACATAGGAATACATATACAATTTGCACATCCAAAATTTCAAAATTTTGTAGATCTGTCCCACATTTAATTATTTACTAGAACTTTCAGGACCAAGCCCCTCGACTTCCACAAGCTTCTCTTACTGGTTCTCAGCTTTTGGCTCATCCCCAATTCTAGGAACTTTGTGGCTGCTACCCTCTTTATGTTCCCTCGTTGGGCAGTCCGGCGATAATGATGTCCTCCGTATTTCCAACATTTCGCTGGCTGCTTCATCTTTACCTGCTCAATTTCCTTTGAGTCTTCATGCCTGGAACATTTCTTAACAGATCACTTGGATGAATGTCCCATCATTGATCCACTTTCCTTTCCTTTACGGATTGCTCCTAGAAGGATTTTTACCTCCTTTTGCAAACAAATAGAGTCTTGCAAAATATGGTGGTTCATCTCATTCTTCCTTTTCTGTATCTTGAGCATCTCTCCAAGATTCTCTTGGGTGTTGGAAATTGTTTGAAGAAGACTTCCAGCCAAGTCCAACAACTTTTGGTCTGCTGCCATGATCAATGTGCACTACTGGATTTCACTTTTCTCACCTATGAAATGCATCATTGAAATTCTGTTAGACCAAGCATAATATAGGCATTAAAATTAGTCAATTAATTTCCCAATTGGCATGATAGTTTAAGTCTTTTCAGGGAGACTTTCATACTCTTCATGCCTTCCCAACAGGCACATGATCTCATTCATGTCCATTCTTAGACAGGGAATTAACTATTCCAGCATTCAGAAGTTACTTTAAGCAAATACACACATTATATTTTCAGTCATACATGCATTCAACAATCTCTTTTTTTCACAATGCATAAGTATATCTATCTATCTATCTATATATCTATATAATCAAAAAGGAAAGAGAGAGCAACAAGATTTTTTCCCCTCTTTGTCTTGTTCCATCCTGGAACCCACACCACCACTGTGGTTTTCATGCTCTCAGCCTCTTTCACTTCACCGTGAATGTTTGACCAATCCCTCTTGGTCATGACACTTAGTGTCTCTGGTCTATTTTAGACCTCTCAACCATGGAGCCTCCCCACATGGTTTGTCTCGGCTGCTAGGACCTTCACAGTCTCACTAGCACCTTTTTCATTACTGCTCATTTTGAGCTCTTCAGGATAGTCACATGTCCACATGCACCCCTAGGATGCTCTCATAGTCCTCGCTCCCAGCGATACCTATGTTCAAACATTGAATAGATTCACATGTTTAGTTTATTCTCAATGGTTTTTATCTCTTAAACAAGATCTTAGAATATCATAACCAAATCATATACACATTTATATTCATAAGCAAGAAATTAAAAAATAATCCAATACTTATCTATAATGTGTGTTTCTTCTCTGGTCCATAGGGTTCTACTTCACTTTGCAAGCCTTGGGATTTCCTATGGACTTGGATGTTAGGTCAACATGCAGACTGCTTCACAACATCCTTTTATATATATCCATCACAGTCAAGGAAACCTACAGTTGGTTTTATCAGACCGTCCAATAAAGCCAATATACAAATGGGTTTATCAGGTTGCAGCCAATCAAGCTAATACACTACTGGGTTTATCAGGATACTCAGCTAAGCCATCTAACAGTTGGGTTTATCAGGATACTCAGCTAAGCCATCTAATAGTTGGTTTTATCAGACTACATGTAGTCAAGCCAACAGTGTAACGTTTCCATAATTTCCACAACATCAAATAATTACACAGTCAAGCCAACCTATAGTTGGGTTTATCAAACCGTTCAGCCAGTACACCTTCACGCTAACTAGGCTTGGAAATTTACCATTACCATTTCTAGGTTTAATTTCCAGCAGTGATCTCTAATTCCACTACCCCATACAAAACAAGAAACCACTCCCTTCTCCGCTCTTCAATCCCTCGGGAATGTCTCCTTCTCTGTGCTCTTTAGTAGAAGGTAGGATGAGCCCAAGCCATTGTCCCTTTAGTGTGCAACACTAGACTTCATTAGTTTATCCTGACAACACAAGCAATATAAGCAAACTCATCAGCATTATTGCTCTAAAACTATAATCATATTTCATACCATTCACTATCAAGTATTGAGACACCAGGAATCCCTAGGGTGTAATCAATATTGAAAACCCTTTCATGATCCGACATCAGGAAAGTGTGCACCCCTTTCCGATGTGTGCCATGTAGGCCCTATTCATACTCAAGCAATCTTCCATAATGGAAATAAAATCAAAACATGCTTTGCATATTGAATTTAACACTTTGACATGCATATTCTTATCTAGGGTCACAGAACACTTATCCATTTGCCGATGCAGTATTCCTTCGTTAAGGACGAATGGGGGATCCCTTCTCTAAGTTGACAGTTCCTTGGTTTTCCATCCCAACTCCTTTTACATTTCATATCCACACATTTATTATCGACATAATCTATACCATCTCACTCATGTTGCTTACCAAACATGTAGTGCAGATGAGACATTTCCAAAATGTCCAATGGAGTTTCACCCAAAATCCATTTCCAAGATAGGGGAGAACCTCCCCATAAAGTTTGGCTCCTTCAGGACATCACACATGGTCTTCCTGCAATGTGTACCCCTGGCACATTCATCAAGTATCCAAATAGTCAATCATTATCTGATAATGCAATCCAAATTGATTGTTCCATAACCAAGCAATGACATTACTAATTAATTTCAATAGGAATTTGCAACTCTGTCTACTACAGAAATTGATTTTCTTAGCAATGAGGTGATCCTCATTTGTTGGTTTCTTATAAGAAGCACCACTATTCCCATTATAATTTTATGCTTACCAGCATCACATGAACATCCACTTACAACACGTCCTCCTAACACAATTCTATGCAAGCCAGCAGTTGTCAGCAATTTCTCAAATCTGAAATTTACAAATTCAATTGACAACTCTTTCTGCATACAAACTATTTTCACAACCATGAGAGTCTCATGAGATTTGGCTCTTTCACATGGTAGATTACGGTCTCTTTCATGGTCTTACCCACTTTTCCATGCCCCAAACAATCTACCTGAAATCTGAACTTCAATCAACCAAACACTTGGTAAATCTTGATGCATATAACTTTTTTTCATTGCTGCAACAATCACTAAAGCATTCTTAGAATTATAGAATTCAAGTACTTTCAGCTATTAATCACATCAGTATTACCAAAACTCATTTTACTTCATGTGAATCATTATCATACTAAAATTGCAAGGTATGGTCACATCATTTATGCAATCTAAATGAAATGTTTAGATACTCCTTACTTCACAAGCGTATCATTGTACCACCTTGCCCTTCCATAGAGCATTCATGGCAGACAATCGATCATGACTACCCTCTTCATGCACTTACTATCCTGCATTCATAGTAGCTCTTGAAATGGTTCTAGAATTGTCATCAATTCATCATTTCAGCCATTAGTTATTCATAATAACACATGTACTATCTAGATGCATTCATGCAATGCATCACAACATTTGTACCCATACTTATGTATGCATATCTACAACATTTACTCATACTTTTCATATGCATCCATTCAATGCATAACTACAAGACTTATAAAACCTTTTAATGCGTATCCACTCAATGCTACCTTGCATTGATTCAGGAATACTTATGCATTCAAACATACCATGCATGGCCTAACCATGACTACTTCATATAGGATGCATTACTATAATCAAGACCATCAGTACTTACTTTCTTTGGGCTACTAAGATCATAACAACATATACAGGCATGATACATTTCTGTATGAATGTAGTATAAATTTTAAATAACCACATGGTATGAAACCTCTTTCTTTTACCACTCCATGCAATTGCCATAATTAAACCATTACCTGCATGGATCCTGCTTACACCCTTGACATTACTAGTTTGGTTGGTCTCTTGCAAGAGATTGCAAAATTCTCTCACCAACTTTTGATTCTAGACTTGTTGCATTATCCCTTTCTCCATAGGGTTGCTGGTCACATTCGTCAGCATCAGCAACATATTCAGCCATGTTCATGTTGTCATTGGTTTTCCCACTAATGCCAACACCAATGCAATAATTATCATTAGTGGTTCATTATAAATGTATAGTTCTCACTACTCTTACCAACATGTAATATCCTATGAATGCAAGGCATATCCTCATACATTTCATGTACGAAACTTATAAAATGTAATTATAATTAGCAAGATAGGGTTTAAGGAAATTTCCCTTTTCAAGTCCCTCATCTTTGCATGGAACTCCTCTTCCACACAACATCTGGTTTGACTTCATGGTCTTGCTACCTCTAGGCACGCAATTCCCAGATTGTCCATATTGACAGCAACACACTTCTTTTTCAAGAAATCAATAGTACTTTGCTGCTCTACACTCAAATTCTCGTGATTCCTCCTTGTTCCCTACTGGATAAGATTTCCAACGCCTATCCTCATGCTTCATTCCGACCTCGGGTGTGAAAACCACACCACTTCTAAAATGATGATTTTCATCAAATTTAGGCAAAACAAACAACTGTATTTTGGTCTAAATTGCTAACTTCAACCACCTAGGATTTTTCTTCCTTTTCAGCCCCGAATCTGCTGAAACACTATTGAGAATTTCATTGAAAAAACGCTGAAATATCTGAAAAATCTGACTAAAAAACCCCCAAAATTCCTTTTCCAAATTGGGTCTCATCCCATAAAAATTTTTGACGTTTCGACAGTCAAAACAACTAGTTTTCTCCATTGCTCATCAGTGTCCTACTTGTCTATTTTTCTCTAACATGTCGGGTCCATAGTTGTCTAGGCTTATGAACTATATCAGCACTACCAAAGACGGTTATCAGTGATCGGGACCGATAAGCACTACCACATCATCGTATCGATGATTGGATCCACTTTAAATTGGGTGGCTAGTTCTTTAGGTAGATGCAATGGCGGCCAAATAACTCTCTATGGTTTTCATGGCCATAACCTTGTCAATGGTCAGAGCAATTAACAACTGCGGCATCGGCGACTAGAGCAACTAACCACTGCATCATTGAATGGTTAGTCCCATTGGCATCCGCAAGGGCGGAAAACAAATCCATTGCGGTGTCCGCAGTCCACAAACCCATCGGTGGATCAAATCTCTAAACCTTATTGTGTCGATGATCAGAGCATCGACAGTTGAAGCCTCTATCCATCAGAAGGATAGTCCACTAGATAGCCACAACGATGGATGCACGAACAACTAGATTCTTTTGATGTCATTCATCGGCGACCAAAACAACTAATTTCTTCCGACATCAGACGTCGCATCGATGGCTCCATCCTCTAAATTTCATCGATGGTTCTAACTAAGTGAGCCGCCGTTTCAGTGGTTCCGTCAACTAACTTCCACCGATCGAAGCTCCAATCATCCAACCTTCGCCAATCGTCGATGGGCCCAACATTTAGAAAAAATTTCAAAAAAAAATTTCTTCCTTGTCCACGTCGGCGCCTTCATCCTTGAACTTTCTTCGACGGCGGTGACATTTCGGTGAACCCATCACCTAATTTTCTCTGATCCGTTCATCTAATTTTTGCCATCGTTTTGGTGATTCCTATCCATATGAATCCATTGTTTCAGTTCTTCCATCATCTAAATTTCGTCGACGATTCCATCACTTGGAAATTTCAGAAAATTTCTTCTTTGCATCGACTCCTCAAAGAACTAAGTTTCATCGACATTTCGGCGGTCTTCACGAGATCTCTGCTGAAACTACGGCTCAGCCTTCAACTATTTTCCATTGAAATCCTTTGGTTTTTTCTTCGTCATCGGTGCTTCCATCGTCCAATCATTGGCGATCCCGTTATCTAATCTCTGCCGATCGTCGATGGTCTCAACCCTTAAGCGAAATTTCGAGAAAATTTCTTCCTTTTCCTCCCCGTCAGTGATTCTATCCACTATTCCTTGCCGATATTTTGGTGGCCTTTAGGGGATCTTTGTCTATGTTTCATCTGGTCGATTAACTAAATTCCACCAATCCATTAGCTAATTTTCACCGAAATTCTCTTATCCTCCACCGTTGTCGGGGCTTGCATCGGAGGTCTATCCATCTAAGTTTTTCGATGGGCCGATGGCCTAACACTTAGAAAATTTTATGAAATCCTTCATGCCTGCCCTTCGTTGGGTGGCCTTTAGCCTATACTTTCCTATGTATCAGAGGATCTTCTCACTTAGTCCTGTGACAATCCAACGACTTTGGCACTTAGGAAATTTTCAACAAAATTTTTCAAAAAAAAAAATTCTATCATTCATTTTCTTCTGGGCAGAGGGAAACCTGCCTCTTCTAACTGGTTTCTCATGGTCCTATAAGGCCCAATGTTGCAATGATGGCTCTATTCCTGCTTCTTCATGGACTTTTCAGGCCCCCATGTTGCAACATGAGCTTTGATACCACACTGTAATGTCCCTGACCTTTTGACCGGCGAAGAGGACACTACCAATCCATCTTAATTTCAAGAAACTAGCCCCATGAACAAGAACATGCATACAATGCTGAAATAAAATGATTAAAATAGAAAACATGCAAGGATGCATAATTACTCAACATACATCAGAAGCAAACATACATTCGAGCATCAACATGTTCATCATTATTCATTAATAATAAATATAATTGCAGAGACGAAATGGTGAAGAATACTTATCTTGTAAGAACTTGTCTCGCAACCATCTACGTCACTGCAATGTTCTACCCAACCATAGGCCAGCGTTCCCATCAATCTCTCAGCAACACTACCACCCTCGAGCTGGGCATGATTCCCCAAGGAATAAGGGACCTAAGCAGGCTTACACATATCCAAGGATATACAATATAGCCAAGTCAACACACTTGCGTTTATCAGGCTGTCAAGGAGCTAGGAATGGTGTAATGCTAAACTGGTGCACTCATGGAAGAGCTAAGGACACCTACATTAGAGTTAGCCTAACTTCTAAGACACCCACAGACACTTGACACCAGGAATCAATACCTTCTCTGCTTCGCATTCCCTTAGGCCCTGACTTCCCTTTCTAGTGCTCTTCTGAGGTTGTGGAGATGAAATCCAGCCATCTAACTCTCTCTCTGTGTGGCTCCCAAACCCAGGTTTCTCAAGCATAACCAGCCTTCAATCCCACTCCACATAGTCTGAAGACCAACCATTGCATACCCACAGTAAAATAATCAGTTCACAGCTCTGTGAAGAAAAGCAAAAGGAAACAGGGTGACAACCCAAAGATGGTGAATGCGGCTCAAGCCAAACAAGGAAATTCAGAGTTATTCTTGGCCCTAGTGTGGCCAAAACAACTCACCAGCAACCCAAAAGATACTTGCACACATAGCAACCCAAAACCAGGGGAAGAATGACAGCCCCGATCTCATAATGAAACGATGGTAGCATTACATAGTCTACAAATGGGACAAAATCCAGACTCCCAACATTGATAGGGGAAACCACTTACGTAGACCAAAAATCAGCAGGGGAAAACTTACACAACCTAAATTGTGCCTCTCAGGCCGCTCTTCAAGCTCGCTGCAGGAAAACACACCCCTGACTTGTGCATGAGGTAAAACAATACTCCCCGCGTGAAGGTAAACTTACACAAACTACAATTATCAAGAGTTCCCCGAGCAGACCCTTCGACTGCCTACGTGAGAATGAGCAAGACCCAAAAACCATGAGTGGGAGGGTGGAGAGAAAGGAATGTTGCCCCTCTATCCAAGCGATGTGAAGGGAAAGAGTCTGCTGGTGGAGTGGGCACATGGGCAAGGACTAACAGCCCTTCGACACCCACCACTACTCAGCAATAACTACTCCCAACTAATAGACAACATAAGTTTAAACGGGTGGTTGACACATGGATTTCCCCCATAGGTCCAAGGTTTAACATTCCCCCCCCCCCTTATCCTTAGGAAAATCATGCCCTTTTCATTAACATTTCACCTTCGTAGCTGGCTGTAGGTTCATTTTATTTAATGTGCATATTTACATGATGCCAAAACTATTATGTGTCGGATAGCAGGATATACCATCGGGAATGATTCCAATTGCTGAAACATAACACAACCAAATCGATGGTGGGGATTTTTACTTTAGATCCACACCACAATTAATTACAATATATACATCATGTACCTTTTAATGCAACTGGGGTCAAAACCAGGGGTATTATAGGAAATAAGATATTTCTACTAAGCTAATTCTAACAAGCATACACATGAAAAATAGAGAGAATAATAGAGACTGAATCACATGAATGAAGAGATGAATATTGGACTGTATCCTTCCATTGAATAATTATTAATAATAGTGTACATAAATAGTACATCCCTCATAGGTAAAATTGAGTTGTATTGGAGACAACTTATCAAGATCAGAAAGATAAACTTACTAAATATGAAAAACCCCCATAGATGGCTAAATATTTTTCCCAAATCTGTCAAGGACCTCATGAATTAGCTGAAGCATGAGTAAGTTTTCAAGTATGATGGAAACAAAATCTAATCCTGGAATATGGAAAGAAAATCATGGAGGATGGCTTGGAAACAAAAGATAGCAGTTCCTAGTTGACTAGCTTTACCTTATCCACTGAAAACTTGGAATAAAGCAGTAAAAGGCATAATATGTAGGAAAGCACAGTCACATATTCCGGAAGTTCATGAGATATCTGATATATCATGTTATCATATTTCTGAAACAGAAGAAGACATTCGAATCTCCGATATTGAAGAAAAATACTGCTGCACTTCCATGCAAACATTCACCGGTGATTTTCCTTTGAATTCTGTGAAAAATTTACCAGTAACTGCTTCCGAAAGTGAAGAGAAATTTGATTTTTCTCCCTCTAATGTTGCTTCTGGTGTGAAAATATGTAAAAAAATGGATATTTTGGAAGAAATATCATATTATAAGAGGGACACATTCGCTCCCCATGATCTAGATCTTCCAGCAAAATCTTGTAGGATTGCATGCACCAAAATTCAGAATTTTGAAGAAAAAGACAACTGTGCATCCACCGTCTCAGTTGACCATAATTTTGGATCTGATATGAACCTTATTGGATATGATATGATCTTATTTGGATCTGATATGATATTTCTTGTTTCAAAATTTCAGGTTCATAAACCTTCAGTACTACTTGTAGCTGTTCTCATCAACCGTGTGAAGAAACAAGTACCACAAGTCTCCTTCGAAACTGCTGCTGGGGATTTGATTTCATTTCATAGTTTTGGATATGTTGTGAACTTATTTATATCTGATTAACATTCTAATCTGATATTATTTTTTTCATATTTTAAAATCCAAAAGCTTTCAGTCATGCTTGTAGCTACTCTCACCAATTCCGGCGTGAAAAATCAAGTACCGCAGTTCTTCTTCAATTTTGTTGCTGGGGATTTGGTGTTATTTTACTCATATGAGGTTGCTGATATTTTATTATGTGATTCATTAGATATTTCAGAAGCTATATCATATTATGGAGCTCAAGCATTCACTCTCCAGAGTCCCAGGGCTTCTCTACCTTTGGTCACATGCTCATATCCTCACAGAACTAGTAAATAGGAAGACATTCTGCATCCGCTTGGACACTTGCTCCTAAAAATTGGGGATGATTTTATCACTCATGGTTTGCTGTTAAAGGCTGCAACATATCAGTTTCTTGAGTGTTCCACACATGGTTCGAATCCTTAAGAACCTTTGCTCTCTCTTCAGATGATTTCAGCTACTCTACATGGGTCCAGTTTTCACTATGCAGATGTTTATATTTCTGATTCAGTTGAGTGCATTGTTCTTCTTCCAAAGTGGAAGATTCCTCCAGACATATTCATTTAGTTTGGATTCATAGGTTCACATGCACAGTATCAGGATGCTGCTGCATAGAAGAACCAATTCTTGATCTACTGCTTAGTTTGAGGGGGGGTATTTTTCCCATGAGGTTTTCCCCATTTCCTTGGTTATATTAAGTATTTACTTTATTGTACAGGGTGACCTATGGCCTTTGTTGCTGGGGCCCTAGCATTTTTATGCATCTATGTTTTCTAACTCTTCCTGAGTATAGCTTAAGGGGGGGTGTTGGAGACATTTACCACCATACACACTCTTTTTGGTCAAATTGTCTTAGTTAAACCACTATCCTAAGTATAATTGACATTAGTGGAGCATTAATTGCCATCATGCAGTCACACCCATGCCTACCTACAGTCAAGGAGGCTAACTGGAGCACTTCGGGGGTGATCTGAGTGATATTAATGCACCTAATTGCTAACTGGTGGTTATAATCAGTTCAACCAGTTAGTTAAGGCGCATCCTCTCATTAAATATATTATTTAATGATTATTTATTATTATTTAATGATCTGGAGTCAACAGGGTGCCTCCACCAACTTCTGATGATCAGTTCAGATTCAGTTAACCTCATCGGGGTTCATTGAAGTCATGGAGCACTAGCACTTGATGGTTGGCTTGCTATGACATGTGTTTGATCTCCTGCAGTTGAGATTCAGTCATTTATTGCACTCCAAATTCAGTTAGGGTTTGGTGAGTCAATTAGGGTTTTGGTTAGGTGGTTAACTGAGTGTGATTGAATGGATGACAGTCAGTTAAGCTAGACTCACTCATTGATTTCGAATTGCCTTTTTAGGTATTCAAATTCCTCATTGATTCAAGCCATTGCTTGGCATTGTTATTGTAACTGTTCATTGTTTATTGAATATACAGAGAGGAAACCATTCTGGTTCCAATTAACACAATTTCATGAGTATTTGTTGATTATTCTTTGATGAGATTGATTCTTTGTTCCTAGATCAATGTGCAAGATTAATATATTTCCCTTATAAAAGAAAAGCATTGTAATACAGTTGTGGATGGTATTGTATTGTATTGTAGCATTGTAAACAATCTATGTGATTGTTTAAAAGAGACTGTGAGAGCGTGAAGAGGAAGTGCAGCAGTATTGTATCCCTTCATCTTTCTGGACAGTAATAAAATGAATGGAAATTTCTGTGTGGACGTAGACCATCTTTTGGGTGAACCATGTTATATATGTGTCTCTCTGTAATGTGTTTAATGTGTTTTGCATCTTGTTTAATGATTTAACTGTATATCTGTTATTGCTCTACGACCCTGTTTCCAACATTCTCAACATGTCCTAGCTACCGAAATTGTTGATGATATTACCAGGTTGTACAAATTTAACAACTTTGGTTCATCACCCTTTCCTTCAGTTTTTGTTACCCGTAGTGATAACTTGAGCAAACTTTGGCATGAGCGATTTGGTCACTTAAATTATCACTCATTACAACAACTATGTAATGACAATATGGTGACAAGTCTTCTAATGGTATCTTTCAGCGATGGTGTTTGTTCTAGTCGTGTACTCAAAAAATATAATCGGGACAATTTTGACAAACGTGCCTCTTGGCACGCCTCGGTTCCCTTGGAGCCTGTGCATAGTGACTTGTGTGGTCTTCTTCCATCTGCTTCCTTTTTTGGTTTCAAATATTTCTTAAATTTCATTGATTATTACTTCAAACACACTTTGGTTTATTTCCTAAAACTTAAGAGCGAATTATTTAACATGTTCTTGGCCTACAAGGCCCTTGTTGAAAAACAATCTCATCATCAAATTATTAAGTTAATATCTGACAATGGAGGAGAATATGTTAAAAAAAAATTCACTAATTTCTACACTGAACATGGAATCCAACAACAACGAACTATTCCATATACACCACAACAAAATGGCGTAGCTGAATGGAAGAACTGCACTTTAAAAGAAATGGCTAATTTTATGATCCAATCTAAGGGACTAAGTCTTCAATTTTGGGTTGAATCCATAAATTGTGCAAATTACATATTTAATTGCACCCCCACTAAATCTTTACAAGGTATCACACCGGAAGAAGCATGGAGTAAAATTAAACCAGATGCAAGTCACTTCTGTGTGTTTGGTAGTGAAGCATGGGCTCACATTCTGGATGAAAAACAGAAAGTGTTGCATCCTAAAAGTGAAAAGTGCATATTTGTTGGATATTCTGAAGATGTAAAAGTTTATAGACTTATTCAACCACATTCTCATGATATAATCATTAGAAGATATGTTAATTTGATAAAAATCTCTTAGCCTGCGAGCCTGATTCGGTGATTGTGCCTTCTTATACTTCCAACTTCCTTGATAGATTTCCAAATCTAGTTTTTTATGATGATAGTGAGGATGAAAATACACCTCTACCTGCTCATGTTCCTCTAGTTGCACCTGCTCAATTGCTTCCTCGATGGGTCCGTTCAACATGTGAAGTAGCCGGTGATCTTGCTGGATATCCTACAGATCAACGTCAAACACGTTCTTAGTTTCAGTGAGCCTCTTCTCTTTTGGCTCAATTTTCTAAGAATCATGATCTAGAAACATTTGTAGAAGATTTAGGAAATCCATATTTGGATGCATATATGGATGAAGAACATCGTTCCTTAATGGAAAATGATACTTGGGATCTTGTACCTCTTCCCAAAGGAAGAAAACTTGTCAGATGTAAATGGGTCTATAGAACTAAGTATGCATTAGATGGAATTGTTGAAAGACTTAAGGAAAGGTTAGTTGCCAAAAAAAATTTCCATGTTGAATGGATTTGCTATAATGAAACCTTTGCTCATATCGTAAAAATGAACTCCATCTGCCTTATTCTTTCCCTTGCAGCCTTACATAACTGGGAAGTCCATCAAATGGATGTCAATTCTGCATTCTTACATGGTTATTTACAGGAGGAAATTTACATGGAACAACCTCCTAGATATGTTCAGAATAACTCTAGCCTTATCTGTCACCTTAAGAAATCCTTATATGGCCTTAAGCAAGCTTCTAGAACTTGGTATGCCAAAATTGATAGATTTCTACTTGACACTAGTTTTTCTAGATGCTATTCTAACCCCAATGTCTATCATACTTTTTCTTTATGTTGATGATATTATCCTTACTGGTAGTGACCCTAAAATTTTAACCCATGTGAAATCCAGTCTTAAGAAAAAAATTTAAATGTCAGAGTTAGGAAATTTGCATTATTTTCTTGGTGTCCAAGTCTTGTAAACCAAAGAAAGAATCTTTCTTTCCCAATCTAAGTATGCGTGTGACCTTCTTCATCACTTTCACATGGAAGATTGTAAACTAGCCCCTTGTCCCTTCCAATCTGGAGTCAAAATTTCCCCACTTGTACTTCACCTGAGGTAGATGCCACCTTGTATCGTCAACTTGTTGGTAGTCTCTTATACTTGACTCATTCTAGTCCTGACCTTTCTTTTTTCGTTGGTCACGTTTCCCGCTATATGCAAAGGCCTCATGAAAGTCAGTGGAAAGAAGAAAAAATAATACTTCTATATATTCAAGGTACAATTCAGTTTGGGATTCATTACAGTACAGGGGGGACTCCTTTGTTAGTTGGTTTCACTGATTCATATTGGGTCAAAAATCCTGATGATAAAAAATATACTGCAGGTTATGTTTTTAGTCTAGGATCTAGACCTATAACTTGGGCTTGTAAGAAACAACAAGCTCTTTCTCTTTATTCAACAAAAGCATAATATCGAGCCGCAATTAATGCTAGTAAGGAAGATTTATGGCTTCAACAGATCTTTTCAGAGTTTGGATTTGAGCAGCAGCAGCCTACTCCACTTTGGTGCAAAAATTAAAGTTCTATAAAGCTCACCAAAGATACAGTTCTACATCAATGTAGTAAACACATTGAGTTGCATATGCACTTCATCTGAAATCTTGTTCATGATCGCATTCTTAAAGTGCTCTTTTTCCCTACAGATGATCAAGCTGCAAAAATATTCACCAAGTCCCTTACATAAGCGAATTTTTATAAACTTCAATCTATGTTAGGAGTTCAGAAATTTGTCATTAAGGGGGGATAAACTCTAATGCCTCCTTCCTTCTCCTAATAGTGTCGCTTTTGTAAATCCTTCAATCCTATCCAAAGTTGTTCTTAAGGGGGGGTGTTAGAATATTTAGACACTTAGGAGTTATTTAAGATCAAATTTTGATATTATATCCATTAGGTAAAGTGTGTTTCTTTATTATGCATTAGTATGCATTTGTAAATATCTAATCTGATGTTCACGATATGTTCTAGACAGACTGATCCGACGGTTGATATTATCCTAGATCATACCTACCCTTGATCTATGGCTTAACACTCAATTGGTCCATGATATCTATTTAACATGGAGGGCCCTTGGCTAGTTGCTCGATTATAAGAAGTTCATTTGTAACTTTCTTTCTTTCGCATAATAAACTGCCTCAAGTAGCTATTTGGTTGGGGTCGTGGAGTGTTTCCCTCTCGAGGGTTTAAACCACGTCAAAACATCGTTGCATCAATCTATGATCTATTTGTGTGAGTGGCTGCTCTAGGTGTCTGGTCTTTTGGGAGTACCCTGTGTACTAGAATAGATAACGCAAAGAAATATTTGGTAAAGATTAAAAGATCAAAACATGAGCTTTTTATATACACAAGCTAAAGAAATATGACATTGCATCCAGTATAAAATACCACTCTTGGGAATGGTGAACACATTACTCATTTTAAATATATCTAAAATGAAACTCCTGCTAATTTCAAAGAAAAATACATAGAAGAGGACGCAATATTAGAAGATCTATTGAAGAAATTTTTTAATCCATGTTAATGATTTCCATGGAGGAAAACAACTAGATTATATTCAAGCATATAGGAGTGGAGGAAGAACACATGAAATATAGGAGCTGGATTCAAATGAAGTTATAGTGACAAACAATTTTACAATATTCTTTTATAGGGAATTGTCATTGTTACACCAAAATCTTTTAACCCTCATGATAGTAATATGTTTACTTTCCTAAATCCCTTGAAGTATATGTGCCAAAAGACTAAAGAAGAGGTTTTTCCTTTTGGAAATCCATTTCTATTAGCCCAAATGCACCCTTCCTTCTGACAATAGGTGTTAGACAGGGTCATCACAGGTTGCACATATATAATAGGTGTCAACAACACTTCTTGTTTTTTAAGAGGGAGTGTTGCCTCTTCTTGATGTTGGTTACTTGTGTACAAAGTGTGATTGCACACATTAAAAAGGAAAAAGATAAGCATCAATATATTTTTATAATAAATCCCTCACGGAGGCTTATCCCAACAACTCAGAATAGATGGTAGTCGAACCCCTAAACTCTAGGGATGATCCCTTAACCTTCTCCAAGTAATCCTCAAATCCCTTCATCCATTTTGGCCTATAAGTACAAGCTCACCCTCATGGTTGTGGGAGGACAAAAAAAGCACCCAGATGTTGTTAAAATATTTCTAGAATTAAGAGGAAAAGTTTGAGATCTCGAGGAAAAAGGCTAGTTGGAAGAAGCACAACACCAAGGCCTTCTTGGTTGTAATTTATCCCTTCTTATTGTTAGTACAATTATAATTTATTTTTCCACAAATGATTTCTAATTTCATTTATAGTGATTCTCCTTGGTCAATTTCTTAGATATATTAAATTATCTCATAGAGTATATTTGTTTCTTGTTTCCTTCAAACCATTTGTAGGTTATCTCTTCATCAACATGATTTCAAAAGATTGAGGCCAACGAGGACAACCATAAAAACAATGTATAGATTACTTACATTCAAGTGATTTAATAAATATAGGAAAATGTTTTCATTCAGTTTTGCTTTTTTTTCTAGATATAAACCATTTAGATGAGGGAAAAAATATTTTTCTGCATTGATTGAGTTTTTTAGTTAACAAAATTGGAGACTCCACTAGGAAGAAGATCATAGTCTTTGGCTTGTTTTTATTTCAAATTTTAGTTACCTTTTTCTCTTTCAAGAGTTTTTAATTCACCTCATTTACACTATAATTTCCTTCTCAAGGTCATTCATTGATCCTAGGAATCTTCAGCTCATTTACTTCTAGTTGAATTTTTTGGTAATTTTTATCCTTTTATTTCTTATTTGCGCTGAACGTACCCGGGTTGTGTTTTTTCAGCGTCTCAAGTTTTTTGAAACACCTTTGTTTATAGTGGCATAGCATCACCGATGCTCTTTGTAATATAAAAAAATGCATCACCGATGTTGTTTCCTAATGTATAGAAAGCGTCAGCAAAGGGCCGATGCTCAAGTGTATGTTTGCAGCCTGCGTGACCCTATTGAATTTAAGTGTTATTTATGCCCAGGCCTTTTAGTTTCTTGTTTCCTAGTTTTTCTGTTACATGTGTCTTTCATTCTAGAACCAATTTTTGTATTGACTCGATACTATATTTGGGGGTGTTTTTACCTCTCGCTAATTTCTGTGGATAATATTCATTAAAATTTGAAAATTTGCATTTAATTTTTGTGTGCATGTGTTGAGTTTGTTTTCAGTTCTCTTATCTTTGGATTGGTGTATGTTTCCTTAGATCTCTATAGCAGAGGAAAATTGATCCTTCATTTCCATAGTAGTTAAAAGAAAAAGTTTTGCTTTCATCATTTTCATTAGATTGAAAATTACTTGAAAATAAAATAACAGTTTGTTTTTGCTTTAGTTTACTTCAAAATTATATTTTGTTAAATCTTAGCTTTATATAAAAAGGAATTAAAAAAAAAATCAAGTGTCATATTTTGTAAAGAATCTTTTGTGATGTCCCCAAACCTTGAGATAAGGACAAAGGTGCTAAAATTAATACTAAATTCAGCTTAAGAACAATGGATATAGATAAATTACTATTGATCTGACTAACCATTCACCAAATAAATTAAAACTTTTACTTCTAGAGATTGAATTATAACTAAAGTTCTAACACTTAGTTATTTAATTAATTAATTGTGACACTCAATTAATAATTTCCTAAGCGCAAGCCAAAGGTTGTAATTGAATCAATAACATCAATAATACATTATAAAAATCATATTCGGTGTGAATATCTTATTTATTTAGTTTTGGTTTGTTTGATAACATAGTTTATAAATAATCAAGTATTGATGCCATTGATTATTTGCAAACTAATCTACTTTCGGTGCTATTATGTGTGTGCTTTTAGTGAGCATAAAGAGTAAGAAAAAACAAATATCATGGAACATCCATAGGCTCTAATATACAACCACACCGAAACCACAACAATCAAAGAACATTGGATGCAACTTCAGCCCTCAAAATCGACTCCCGATGACTGTCCCCTACAGTCATCTGTCACTAATAAAAATCAGATCGTATGGATTCCACCCTCCAACCATAGATTGATTTTACATGTAGAGTACATCACTCACACTTAGATGTGCAAATAAGAACAAATATGCAAACAAATGATTTACAATCAAATTACCTATGCACTCATCTTGGCAGAGGAAAATTGTCGGACCAAAATAAACATATCTTGGTCATCCAGAAATATTTTTCAATGAAACAAAAGGTTTTAATCACTGGAAACGCTTCTCTAGATGAAATTCAATAGGTCTTACAACATAGAAATTTTCATAGATGGTCTAAACAGATCATATGTTTGTGCCACTCTCAATACAATAGAGCCAAAATTACAATTTGTTATTAAGAGGAAGAAGAATAGAAATAAGGTAATGAGAAGAGAAACTCAATTCCATATTATATGAGATTCATATTTTCTCCATGCATATCATGATATTCAATACATGAACACTCAAAAAACCAATCAGCCATCATTTCTCATATACCAAATAAAATAATGTAATGAAAACATAATATAACAGAAATACTTATGTCAAAATATGGGCAATTGGCTGCAGCAGGACAACTTTCCTCTCAGCCGTAGACACCGTCAAGCCTTTCTCACTTGAATAGGTCACCCTCGATATGATACCATGGATCCACAAGTAGAGTCTTACTCAGTCTCACTACCCTAGAAACTACCTCTTATGAGAGACACAATGCTTCCCACTAATACTTTCATGTCCTTCTCCACTGCCTATGGGATGTGGCCTAGCTAGCCATTCCCATTTCCTGGATTTCTGTGTCAGAACCTAGACTAGTAGAGTGATATAATGGAAGAAAATGGAAACAAATAGATTCACTCTAAGTCTCAACACACTCTCAATAATATCAACATTCCAATACGGTTAGATAGCATAAGTCACATGGTCCAAAGCTCAAAATTAACTTCAATAAGGATATGGCATATGAATTTATAGCATAAGGAGGACAAATCTATCCCAAAGGGATCAACCCATATTAGAACGAGGAAAGGTTTAATCTTCATTATGGATAATTAACTTGAATTAATGGAGTGGTGGCTTAGTGAAAATATTCCCTTTCCCGAATTAGCATCATGAGGAGGAGTTACCCAAAAACTAAGGAGTGGATCCATGAAGAGCACATGGAGGCACACTAATGCATAAAGGGGGTTAAAAAACATCAAGGAGGTAGAAATAGGTGAGATAGGGCATCTAAAAGGTTCATAAATATCATGGAAGCACAAAAATAGGCGCATCAATGCATGGTGTAAGAGTGGAAGCTAGAAAATAACTTACAACCCCTAAAAACTAGCAAAAAGGCTCATAAATGACCATAAACACATAAATGTGAGGGAATATTTTCCCAAGGAGGGTTCCCTAGGTAGGAGGTTTCCCTAGGTAAGAGAGGTCCACTAATGTGTGCACAACATGCAATATTAACTCCATCATCCATAATTATTGAGAATAAGGTTCGGTGTACAAGGTTTGGGTGACCAACATTATTAATCTCACCAAGGAGCAAATATGAATTGGGATGGACAAAGTTAAGTAAAAAACAAGTTATAAGGTGCTATGGATGTCCCCATTCCCCATCACTTAGTGGAATCCATGGTCCCCCATACTTTTTTAGTTTCCTTTGCTAAGCCAGTTGTTTATTTAATCAATCATTAACAATATTGAAAGATAACATAGATGTTTAGTAATACCATTAACACTAATAATAGTGCCAAAGTCCAAAGCCATGTTATCAAACATTAATAATAAGTCCTTAATAAAATTAATCATGCAAAGGAGCATAATTCCATAATCATATAAAATATCATAAGTCCATAATGCAAAATAACATAAGTCACATGAAGGATGATAAATATGGGGCTTAACAACTGGGGTATTACATATCCCTCCCCCTTAAACAATGCATCTTCCTCGATGCATATTATATACATGCCAAAAAATTTCAAAATAGATGAGGGTATATTTCCCTCATGGTATCCTCTATCTCCCAAGTGGCATCCTCAGGACTGTAATGGGTCCATTGGACCTTTACCTACCTAATTTTTCAATTTCGAAGCAGCTTGACCTTGCTGTAGTGAGAATTTATCCTCAATACAGGGGAAGAAATGGATCCCTTGTGCCTATAGGGCACAAGGGTAGGTTTCTACCCTTAGAAAACAGTAAAAAACGGAATGATAAATGGTAAAAACAGAGCTGCGAATTGAAACTAAGTTAATCTAAGCAAGAACATAAGCAAATGGAGCATTGTAAACTAGATCTAAATGATAGAAAATAAAAGAGAGGAGAGGAGCATTGTTGAACCCCTCTGCACACAGTGGGCTAGGGTTCCACCTCCAAAACCTGCAAAATAAACCTAAGCTACAATGGAGAAAACCTACAAACAATTGTCAATGAAAACCTGCAAATGAAAATACCAATTAGCAAACAAAACAAGTAAATAAACATGCATGAAAAGAAATTATACCTCACTTAGGTGGAAATGGGCCACCATGCCCTAGCTCATGGGAGCACCTCTCTTTTGGTTGGGAAGCAATGGCTTGGAGAAATGGAAATGGAAGAGAGGGAGAGTGGGTGGTTTGAGAGCAAGAGGTCTCAAAGCATCCATGGGCAGCATAAAAATATGCAAATGAGGAGTGTTTTGAGAGTGACTCCCCACCCTCCTTTTATAGTTTTTCCAAGGTATTTTAGGGTTTCAAGCCCTTGGTCAGGGATTTAGCCCCTTTTTTGGGTCTTTATCCCCTTCAGCCCTAACTTTAGCCCCTTTCAGGGTTTTATCCCCTTTTTGAGGGCTTTAGCTCCTAGGGGTCTATTTTGGGCTCTTTTTTGGGGGTTTTTGGCCCTTTTCTTCATCCTTTGACTCTTTTGGAGGTGTGGGGGTCACATGGAAGGTCTTATGGAGTGAAATGAGTGTTATGAGATGGTTTCCTTGGGTGGTGTAGGCCATGGAGAGCTATGTGGGGATTTTTGGGTTAACACACATGAAACACATTATGTACTCTAATGCAAGTGGGTAGGTCCAACTCATAAGCAACGGGTCATATCTTATCTAAGACCTCAAAAGGTCCATAGTATATGGATTCTAGTTTGGAGCAATTTCCCAAGTTTAAGGAACTCTTCTTGGGTTTGAATTTCAAAAACACATGATCCCCAACTTGAAACAGTCTGACGGTCCTATTCTGAACTGCATAACTTTTTTCCTATCTTGAGCTACCTTTAGATTTTGCTTTATATTAAGCATCTAATCCTCCATATCCTTTAATAATCCTTGTCCAACAATGACTCTATCCATTGCGTTATCCCAACTGATGGGAGTATTGCACTTCCTTCCATACATGGCCTCGAAAGGACTCATCTTCAAAGAGGAATGATATCCATTATTATAAGAAAATTAAACCAAGTGTAAATAATCTTCCCACTTAGATGGTCGATCCATCACATACATTCTTAACATATCTTCAATTACTTGGTTAACGCTTTTTGTTTGTCCATCTATCTGAGAGGGGTATGTTGTACTCATGTTTAGACTTGTACCAAACCCTTTGAACAATCCTTTCCAAAAGTTAGAAGTAAATTTTGAATCTCTTTCTGATACGATAGCCTTTGGAATACCATGTAATCTAGATACTTCTTTCATGTAAATATTTGTAATGTTAGCTTCTTTGTGAGTTGTATTTACTGGAATACAGTGTGTTGACTTAGTCAACTTATCTACCACAACCATGATCGCATCATTTTGCAATCTTATCTTAGGTAACTTGGTGATGAAATCCATCGTCACTACAACCCATTTCCATTATGGTATAGGCAAGGGATGCAACAATTCCACTAGATGTCGATGCCCAACTTTAACTTTTTGACATTCCATACACCTAGCTATATATTCTGCAACATCATTCTTCATCCCTGGATAATAGTATTGTTTCCTTACTGTTGCTACTATTTTCTGATAACTTGGATGTCCGGCATAAGGGACATCATGTGTTTCCTTCAGAACCATATTCCTTATATCTCCAACATCAGGCACATAGACTAGTATCTCTGTGCATGAGTATCCCATTTTCTTTAAACTTATACTTATCAAATTTCTATGAAATTTTCTATTGTTTCAACCCTTCTTTAACCTACTGATAAAGTTCATCTGTAACACTGGATTCAATGATCTTATCCTTCAAATATTATGTGATAGTGTTGATAGTTGCTACATGCATCACATGCATATTCCTACTAAGCGCATCGGCTACTTTATTTTCCTTACCTTTGATATGCTTGATTTCAAAGTCATATTCACATAATAACTCCTTCCACCTCCTTTTTCTTGCATTCAAATTAGGCTGCTCAAACAAGTATTTTAACCCATCATGGTCAGTTCTCAACTCAAAATTTTTACCCATTAGATAATGTCTCCACATCCTCAAAGCATGGATGATAGTTGAAATATATAATTCATGGGTGGCATAGTTATGCTCATGTTCCTTCAACTTTATAGATTCGTAACTAATCACATGTCCATCCCGCATTAATACTCCACCAATGCCTTGCTTACATGTGTCTGTGCATACAAAAAAATTTCCTTTAGGGTCTGCAATTTTTAGCAATGGTGCACTAGTAAGCATTTCCTTAAGTTTTTGAAAATTATCTTCACACTTATAAGTCCAATCAAACTTCACACCTTTATTTTGAAAACATGTGATAGGATGAGTCAACTTCGAGAATCCTTCGATGAACCTTTGGTAGCATCTAGCTAACCCCATGAAGGATATGAATTATGATACATTCTTAGGTGTTGACCATTCCATAATGGATCTTATTGTATCGGGATCTACTTTAACACCTTCTTCGGAGATGATATGCCCTAGGTAGTGGATTCTTCCTTGATAAAAAGAACACTTTCTTAATTTGGTATACAATTGCTGTTTTCTAAGTACTTGCATTAGTAGTCTTAGACGTTCTTCATGCTCTTATTTTTTCTTGGAATAGATACGGATGTCATCCAAGAATACAATCACAAACTTATCTAAGTAGTTTCTAAAGACTCCATTCATTCAACACATGAATACTGCAGGTGCATTTGTTAAACCAAAAGATACTACTGTGAAATCATAGTGTCCATACCTTGTTCTAAATACTTTCTTACTAATATCCTCATTCTTAATTCTAATTTGGGGGTATCCTTACCTCAAATCTATTTTTGAAAACACCTTAGATCATCTCAATTGATCAAACAAGTCATCAATTCTTGGTAAGGGGTACTTTTTGTTAACCGTTGCTTTGTTCAATTGTCTAATATCTATGTAAAGTCTTAGAGTTCCATCTTTCTTCTTCACAAATATCACAGGAGCTCTCCAAGGTGAAACACTGGGCCTTACGTAACCTTTATTTAGTAGCTCCTCTAACTACATTTGTAATTCCTTTAACTCTAGAGTACTCATTCTATAAGGTGATTTAGATGAAGGTTTTTTTCTTGGCATCAAGTTCATAGAAAAATCAATGTCCCTCTTAGGAGGTATTCCTGGCAGTTCTTGAAATATATCTGCAAAATTTTGTAGTATTGGATAATCCTGCAGCTCTGGCTCTTTTCCTTATTTCGATTCTCCCCCATGAATTGCATATAATTGGCATCCCTTTCTAAGACATTTCTTCAATTGTAGAGCTGTGCTCTGACTTAGGGATATGGTTCTAAGTATTCCTTCTATTGTCAATTGGTTCCCTTCTTCATCCAAAAAAGTATACATTTTATTATGGCAATCCAAAACTACATGGTGTGCATCCAACCAATCCATGCCAATAAATATATCATATGACCCCAAGGGTATGATGTTTAAGTCTTCAAAGGTTTTCATTCCATTCATTTCTAAAGGACACGCCTTTACAAATTCATTGATTTTCCTCTTGGATCCTGTAGCTAACTGTACTAGACTTTCTGTTTCAAGTTTACTTTTCTTCAAATGACATTTCTCAACAACATTAGGTCAAATGTAACTATTTCTATCTCCTAAATAAATCAAAATAGTTATGGTTCTATTAGCAATCTTACCTACTACTTCAATCATTTGGGATCGGTGGTCAGCTTGCCTCCTAATTAGGGATGCATAGAACCTTTGAACACTTCTACCTACATCTCCAATATTTTAAGCCACTTGAATGTTGTGAAGGTTATTTTTATTATGTGGGCACTGACTGGAAAAGTGATTTTCCTTGCATATCCAACATTCCACATGTGGTCTTTTCCCTGAAGGATCTTCCTTTGACTGTACTTGTTGGTAAGAATTATTGTTTCTAAACTTTGAAGGCTGGAAACCTTTCTTTCTCTGCTCCTGCTTGTTCTTATTCATATCCTTTCAATTCTTCTGATATGGGGCCTTGCTCTTATTTTTTTCATATAAGTGTTTTTCGTTCCAGATGGCATCTATTAAATTGAGCACATAGATATGTGGACAAACACACAACTCACAAGATAGATCACACAATTTACTCAGCAATTGAAGAATGAAACAGTGCAAGAATGGCTTGCAACTGTGAATGCTTTCACTAATCAAAAAGTAATTATATAATAATTACAATGTAATACAATGGCTAAATAGCCACAAGCAATTTGAATCCACATGAGGAAATTTGAATTGATCAGACTCTACTTGAATGTAGGTAACTAAGACCTTGTCTAAATCATTATCAGAGTTCATCGGAGTTCTAAAACACAACTCAAGTGTCTAATTCATTATTAACTAAGGATAACCGACTATGGTAGGCGAGGAATGCGCCTCTCCTGCATGCATCCATGCAAACCTAGCATTAATTGAATGTAGAGGACTAGAACTGAATGTAAATGACTCCTAACTAAGCTTGACTAGTCACCAACTCAACCCAACTGACCTTGGTTGGTATCGGCACTCCCAGTGGCTCCTAAATTGTAGGGATTTATCTAGGAGGCTCCTAAACTGATGCATGCAAGTGAAATCAGTGGCAGTAGGCCTCAATTAGTGTTCCCCACACTTTAGTAACTGAAACATGTGCCCCAATTAGGCCAAGTGGACCCAATGGTGGTAGTTACAAAAAATAGATTGGATGGACTCCCGATTTAGACATGACTTCTGATTTAGACATATGACCAAATTGGACAACATAGGATTAATAATCCTAACAGCGTCCTTAATGTTCTTTGGTCTATCATACTGGATTTTATCTCTATAATATTCAAGAAGGACACTTAGGAACCTTTGAATCTTTACCTTCTCATCTTTGATGAAGTCTGTATAGATCAAAAATTCTAGAAACATCATATTTGGTGTGAATAGCTAATTTATGTATTTTTGGTTTGTTTGGTAGCATAGTTTATAAATAAACAAGTATTGATGCCATTGATTATTTGCAAATTAATATACTTTTTCGCTATTGTTATGTGTGTGTTTTTAGTGAGCATAAAGAGTAATAAAAACCACATATCATGGAACATACATAGGCTGCAATCTACAGCCACACTGAAACCATAGCAAAAAAAGAACACCAGCTGCAACTTCGGCCCTCAAAATCGGCTCCCGACGACTGTCCCCTACAGTCATCTCTCACTAATAAAAATAAAATCATATGGATTCCACCCTCTAGCCATTGATTTATTTTAAATATAGAATACATCACTCATCCTGAGATCTGCAACTAAGAGCAAACATCCAAACAAATTATTTGCAATCAAATGATAGGTGCACTCATCTTGGCACCGGAAAATTGTTGGACCAAAACAAACATATCTTGGTCATCTAGAAAGATTTACGAAACGAAAGGTTTTGTTCACTATAAATGCTTCTCTAGATGCAATGGAATAGGTCTTACAACACAAAAAATTTCATAAATGGTCGAACCATTTGATATGGTTGCACCCCTCTCAATACAATAGAGCCAAAATTACAATTTTTCATTGAGAGGAAGAAGAATAGAAATAAGATAATAAGAAGAGAAACTCAATTCCATATTATATGAGATTCATCCTTTCTCCATGCATATCATAACATTCAATACATGAACACTCAAACAACCAATCAGCCACCATTGCTCATATACCAAATAAAATAATGTAATGAGAACATAACATAACAGAAATACGTATCTCAAAATATGGGCAACTGGTTGTAGTAGGACAACTTTCCTCCCAAACATAGACACTGTCAAGCCTTCCTCACTTGAACAGGTCACCCCTGAGCTGAGAACATGGATCCACAGGTAGAGGCTTACTCAGTCTCACTACTCTTGAAACTACCTCTTCTGAGAGACACAATGCTTCTGACTACTACTTTCATGTCTGTCTCCACTGCCTATGGGATGTGACCTAGCTAGCCATTCCTGTTTCCTGGATTTCTGTGTGAGAACCTGGAATAGTAGAGTGATAGAACAGAAGTAAAGGGAAACAAATAGACTCACTCTAAGTCTCAACATACTCTCAATAATATCAACATTCCAAGACAGTTAGATAGAATAAGTCACATGGTCCAAAGCTCAATATTAACTTCAACAAGGATATGTCATATGAATGTATAGAATAAGGAGGACAACCCTATCCCAAAGGGATCAACCCAAATTAGAGAGAGGTAAGGTTTAAGCTTCATCATGGAGAATTAAATTGAATTAGTGGAGTGGTGGCTTAGTGAAAAGATTCCCTTTCCTGAATTAGTACTGTGAGGAGGAGTTACCCAAAGAATAAGGAGTGGAACCATTAAGAGAACATGGAGGCACACTAATGCATAAAGGGGGTTACAAAACATCAAGGAGGTCAAAATATGTGATAGAGGGCATCCAATAAGGTCATAAATATCATGGAAGCACAAACATAGGCTCATCAATGCATGGTGTAAGAGTGGAAGCTAGAAAATAGCTTAGAGCCCCTAAAAACTAGGGAAAGGGCATAAACACATAAATGTGAGGGAATAATTTCCCAAGGAGGGTTCCCTAGGAAAGAGTGGCCCACTGAGGTTTTCACAATATGGGAATTTAACTCCATATTCCATAGTAATTGAGAATAGGGTTCGTTGTACAAGGTTTGGGTGACCAACATTATTAATTTCACCAAGGTGCAAATATGAACTGGGATGGACAAAGTAAATTAAAAAACAAGTTATAAGTCTCTAGGGATGTTCCCATCCCCCCTCACTTTGTGGAATCCATAGTCCCCCATACTCATTTAGTTTCCTTTGCTAAGCCAGTTGTTCATTTAATAAATCATTAACTATATTCAAAGATAGCATAGATGCTAGTAATACCATTAACATCAATAGTAGTTCCAAAGTACAAATTCATGTTTTCAAACACTAATAATAAGTCCTTAATCAAATTAATCATGCAAAGGAGCATAATTCCACAATCATATAAAATAATGTAAGTCAATAATGCAAAAGAACTCAAGGGTATATATAACATTTCTTTCACGTTCTCAACAGTATATAGGAAGGCCCCTTTCGAATGGTTGTACATTAGACAACACTACTATGGATTTGAGCTCCCACATACCTTGTGTATATCAGGAGACATCATTAGGATCTTGAGATCAAATGAGTAACCTATTGACAGTTTTGTCAAATAAATACACTGAGAACAACACTCGGGGAGCTAATACACACATATTGTCTAGGTAGTATGGTCCCAATCCTCTTTGCTTATTATTGATGTTGGAACCTATGGTATATCATGAGTTGTGATGACTTTACTCTCCTGTTAGGATCCAACCTATACATACCACCTACCACAATTTTTCTTGTTTCCTTTATTTTGAGTAGAATTTTATTTTTGTGGTATTTAGAAGTTCTTAGAGAGTATAGATATCAAAAACTCTTCTGGTACCACCAACCAAGAGATCCCTTCTCAAGGTATGTCTTTTGTTTTTTCTCCATATGGAAATATTAATACTCCCTTCATCTCTACGTCAAGTCTTCCTGGATTGACTATAGGATTACCTATATGGTTATTCTCCAGTGTGATTATCCCAAGTGCACCAATTGTTTCAAACCCAACTCTCCATCACAAGAGCATCAACATGATGTTGATATTTCTCCTTCTTTTCCATATGTGTCTTCTTCCCTTTATCCTTCTTTGTATATCAAAATTTAGGATGCTAGTAATAAGGTGGATAAGAAGAAGAACAAAATTAATATTAATAAGAAGAAAGACACACAAGAAACCAAATATCCACCAAATACTCCTCATAGTGTTGAGACTGTTGATCTACCCGAAAAAAAAACTCATAAGCCTAAGTTCCCTTGAAAAATTTGCAAGGGTGGCCATATTCTTAAGGATTGTCATGTTATGTCCCAAGTTTTAGAATTGTGGTATAAGGCCTCCCAAAAACCCATGTTGTCACCCTCTAGTCATCATGTTGATGATTAACCATCAACCGGTGACTCTATGGTTAAGAGTCGAAAAGGTAAATTCATAAATACTTACTTTATATGTAAGGACATGCACCTTACTTACCTTTGTCCTCTCATGAATGAAGCTTCAAAGTTGTTGGAATATATTATTGTTCCTCAACAATGGATTCCAACAGGTTACCATAATTTGTCCCTTGACCTCCCATTGGTTGATAAAGTGGTTGATCCAGTTCCATCCTAAGTCAATCCCGCTCTTTATTGAGAGAGTGAAGAACGAGTACTTAATCCCACTTGTTGTTCAGGACAATGCACCCTTGTAACCTGGGGTCTCTGGGGTTACCAAATTACTAAGACACTTGCAGATAATCAAATTATGTAGATATTTAAATAGGAATAAGAAGGAAACTTGGAAAACCTGGTTTAGTACGGTTGATCCAAGATTTGTCTTCTCCTCTTCCAGTCTCTTCCAAAGCTTCTAGGGCTTCTCCAATTCACCTGCAAAAAACAAATTCTTCCAGCAATATCTTGTATATATAACCATGGTTAATGAGATGCATATTCATAATAAAATAATTGAAACAATTCATAATTCATCATATACAAGAATGTAACAATACCAATATTGGAAGAAGAACTTTCTCTATTAATAAACATAGAATGGTGAGATTACAACCCAGCTTCTGAAACAAGGAGTCCTCTGCAAACAAAGGACACTGAGTTCTACTGCTCCAACATGTCTAAAGGAAAACCACCAACATAACTTTTCTCTTTTAAGAATGATTGATTATCCCCATCCCATGCCCTCTATTTCTACATGGGGAAATAGAGAGGTTTCGAATGTTAGGATGGTTGAGACAGTTGAGATAGTAATAATTAGGGACTCAACTGATCTCGGTTAATCATGATTTATATTTTTTAACATTAAATTAAGGTACATGTGAGTATTAATATAGGAAAGGCATGTGTGACACACTCCTTTCTTTAAGGAAACTTGCATGTTCAATGTACATGCGGGTTGCAATGCAAACCCTCATGTGTGACACATGGGTTGCAATGCAAATACTCATGTGTGCAACCCTAACCTCCAAATAAAAATATATTGAACTGGTCAGGAGATTATGTATCATCAGTCATGCACATCTACAGTGTTTTGGATAATTCAATCCTATTTGTCCTTTTGTGTCCCGACATATCATTAATAAGACTAAAAAATGCCATTTTGGTTGATAATAGATTCCCCCTAATGTGTGAGGTCAGAGGGAAGTGATGGATGAAATACAATATGATATTTTAATATTGGAGAACTCAAGTTTCCAATGCAACAGAGGACGTATCTGAAACAAATACATATCAATGTCATATACAAAATCATATATGAGGATGCCATGTTCAATACATGGAACACTAGCTCCTTTACAATATTTGATTACATCATGTGATATGGGTATAAGACCACATATATTACAAAGGTGGATCGAAGCCACAATATACAATGATGTGTCTTCAAAATCTGGAAGTTGTGTAACTGATCATAACATAATATTGCACAATTTAGGTTATAAATGTGAACCTAAGGTATTCATCGAAATCCAAAGCAACCTGTACAATCCCTACCATGTAAATAGATGTGTTGAAGTCGATCATGGAAGGAACTCAATAAAATGTCATACAATGAGTGAAACTGACAACTGAATCAAAGGAGTTCACCAATAATGATAGTAAATCCTAAGGTAACATCGTCAAATCTCTATGTCTTCATCTTCAGGAAGTACTGATGAGAAACCATATTGTGACGAGGAAGGAAATGGAACCTCCAACAGATCACAAGAGTGACTTGGAACTAGATACGGGAAGGTAGAAAAAAGTAATACTCAGAGAGGATAATGATGGAATCAGGATAATAATCAGATGAAGGGATAGATCCTTGAACGATGAGCATGAAACAGAGATGAGCCAAGGAAGATTTTAACTTGTAGATAGGACAACTAGACTTATCTGTCATGTAGGAGACATGATTTGATATTAGAGGAAATTTCAACTCAAAATGGCCCTCCTAAGGAAAATCAATAAAATAATACTTAAAATAATTAAATAATATTTATTAATTTTGGAGGAAGAAAATAAAAAACTATTTTTTTGTTAGTATTTTCGACATATCTCCCTATGTTTTTACTCAAATTTCGATCGGGAGAGCTCGTTGGATGTGGAATTTAATTCCACATCCAACAAGTACACACTCGACATAATTTTGATGGTACCCACTACCCCAAAAACAATAAATACCTAAAAAATGTGATGATGACATCATCATCACATTTTTTCAGGTATTTCTTGTTTTTGGGGTAGAAGGGCCCGTTAAAAGTATGCCAAGTGGGTACTCGTTGGATGCATAATTTAATTCCGCATCCAACGAGCTCTCCCGATCAAACTTTGAGTAAAAAATAGGGATATATGTTGAAAATACAAACAAAAAAATTAGTTTTTTTTTTATGATACCTATCCCCAAATTTATATTAGAAAATTGTTTAAGAGGTGCTCCCTTTTTTAATTTTAAAGCATTTTGATCGGATAATACATGATGACATGGAATTTGTATTATTTTTAGAAGGCCCATTTTAAATTGAAATTTCCTCTAATGTTCCCTGTGTATAAAGGACAAGTGGAGGAGTAAGAAACTTGAAGTAATAGCTAAGCTAGAAGTGTAAACTGAAACATGAGTATCGCAAAGTTCATAGAGTGCTATGTTCAAGGATGACCTATTGCCACTCTTTATAACCCAAAGAGAGTACCTCTTCCTTATCTTTCCTGTTAAATTTTAACGAGTCCAATAAAGTCAACTAAGGTCTCTCTTTATTTTTGAAAATATTGAAGAGGGGAGAGTGTTGTTCAGGAATAAAAACCCTTATAACCTAGGGTCTAGGGTTACCAACTTACTTATAAAACTTGTAGACAATTAGCTTTAACTAAGTATAGAAAGGAAATAGGAAGAAATATTGGACTCACCCAAATACTGACGGTTGATCCAAGCTTTATCTTCTTCTGCTCTGCTTCTCTCCAAAGATTTCAGGGATGCACCTCCTTCACCTGCAAAGAGAAAATTCTCCAAGTACAATATTATACATGTATATATAACAGGTTAGACAAACAATATATATAGTGCTTAATCAAATATATTCATCAACCATAATACATGAAAGAGACTCAACACAATGTTGGAAGAAGAATTCTCTTTATTAACAATTAGTGAATGAGATAAGTGTGCAACCCAACGCTTGAGACAAGGACTCCTCTGCAACCAAAGGAATCTGAGTTCTGTTGCTCCAATACTTTTGATGATATACCACCAGCATAACTTTGCTCTCCAAAATTGATTCATTAATGTCCTCCCCAAGGCCTCTATTTATACTTTGGGAAATAGAGTAGTTTTGAAGGTTGAGGAGGTTGAGATGGTTGGGGTAGTTGATGATCAAGGCCCAACTAATCTCCATTAATCATTATTTATATTTTTAAATGTCGAATGGAGATGTACACGACTATTGATATAGGCAACCTATGTGTGACACGCTAGTCTCTTAAAAGAAACCTGCGTATAGATGTGTATGCAGGTTGTAATGGATATAGTCGCGTACAGTACATGAGTTGTCAACGAGAATAGTCACGTATGTACACGAGTTTCAATGGAGATAGTCATGTACGTCAATCCACACTTAGAAAAATAATGTAGCAAGCTGTTTGAAAGGTAAATGCATCTCATGTCATTCCCATCTATAGTGTTTTGGAAAACTTCAATCCTAAAATGTCCTTTTGTGTACCAACATAAGGAATTGTCGGCACTCAGACAAAGAAGTGCCATTTGGGTTGATAACAGATGCACCCTAATGTGTGAGGTTATAGGGAAGCGATGGCCAAAATACATTATAATAATTATCCTTGGAGAACTCAGAGGTCCAATGGAGTAGAGGTAGTACCTGAAACAAATACATAATAATGTCATATACAAAGACATATCTGAGGATGCTATGTTCAATATACTAGAACACTAGCTCCTTTACAATATTTGAGTACATCATATAGTACGGGTACAAGACCATGTATATTACAAAGGTGGATCGAAGCCACAATATACAATAATGATGAATCTTCAAAGATATGGAAGTTGTGTAAGTAACCGCGGCATAATCTTGCACAACTTAGGCCATGAATGTGAAACTAAGGTCTTCATAAACAATCCCAAAGAACCAGTACAATCCAAGACATGTGAATAGATGTTATTGAAGTTGAACATGGAGCGGATTCAACAGATTGTCAATCAATAGGTGATAGTCGACAACTAAAGCAAAGGAATTCACCAATAATGAAAGTGAATCCTGAGGTACGATCATCAAAACTCTAGGTCTTCGTCATCAGGAAGTGTTGACGCAGAACCATACTGTGATAAGGAAGGCAATAGATCCTCCAACGGATCACAAGAGTGACTAGGAACTGGGTAAAGGTGTTGGCGCACGGACCTTGAAGGTCCTTAATTTTGGCAACACCGTGGTTTTGGTGCGAAGCTTGTAAGGGGAGTTGCAGTCCAAAATAGTCTTAGGGGTTGGGTCGAAGCCCCTCTTTTTGTAAATAACCCATGGTTTAAGCCCATGGTTTTTAAGCCCATGGTTTAAACCCATGGTATTTTAATAGTGCACTTGTATAAATAGGCACTTATGTAAAGGAGAAAAGAGCTTTTTCAGAGGTTTTTGTATGATGATAATTTGATGCGAAGAAGCTAAGTTCTATTTTGGGGTCAAGTCTAAGTCCCAGCTGAGTTCATGGATAACCTCTGCAGCTGAGTGTATAGAGGGTTTTGGAAGAAAGGTTCTGCAGCTAAGTGCGCAGCTTTGGGTTGTTGAGAATATCTGCAGCTGAGTGCGCAGATCAGAACTGTGTGTTTGTCAAGAGTTGAATATAAACGCAGTTCTATGGACATAGCCCCTACACTGGGGGTGAACCACGTATATCTTGTGTTGTGGTGGTTCTTTTTATGTTGTTCCTATTATGTTTTATGCATTTGATAAGTAGATGAATGATAAAGTAAGATAAACTGTTAAGTATTAGCTTCGTTGTGAATTCCCAGTTAAGGGTTAAGCAAGTAACTGTCTTTTTATCTAAACTGTGAAGCTATTTAAGTGAATATCGAAGCTTTGTATTGCATAATTATTCTTTGTTAAGACTAAAGGTACAGTAATATCCCTCTTTTTCCTGCAGAAACCTGATTCTATGGCACCCCATAGCTGTTTTCGGGTGAGACTGCAACCTGTTTGCAGGTTGTTACCGAAAGGGCCAACACTGTGGGTCTTTTTGTTGGTGTGAAGATAAAAGTATAAGAACCCGGGTCTGCCCTAAGCCCAACAAATTGGTTCCGTTGCCGGTTGAACCAGTATCTGCTTCAAGAGGGATCTACGTCATACCTGGAGGGATATGATTTGGAGGCCCTCAGTAAAAGAAATCAGTGATTGGGTTGGAGATACTTATCTGAAATTTGCTGAACAAGAAAATAAGGACCCTCGTCGTAGCTCAGATGAATTCTTACAGAGATACATTTTTTCTGATATTTATGAAATTTTCTTTGGTAGTATCCACATAGAATTACACCAGTGGTTATCCAGGTTGACAGAAAGAAAGACAAACTTCAAAGAAGATTAGTCTCCTGACTGGACCCCAGAAAGAATTAAGCTGTTGAAAAGTGTGAACAACGCGGTATCAAGAGCTGTTGACTTCTAGATAACGTGAAGCCTTGACGCATTTTTGACGGAGTTCGCCATCGACACACATACTTCTTTCAGCGAAGCAGAATGACAATTTTTCAAAGGACCAAGAGGTAAGTACCTAACTTCATTAAGTCTGAAAATAAAAATGCTCTTGGATGAGAAAGGCATATTGCTTATCCAATCAGATTGCTAGATTTATTGCTACTAACCTATGTTTAGAAGTGAAAGTGACTTTGACGAGCAAAGTGGTTTTCTTCGCAACAGTAAAAGATACAAGAGAAATCTTGGATCCTATACCCTAGGCTAGAATACCGATTATACCTCATTAAGTCCAGAAGAATCTGAATCTGAAGAAACCCCTTTTGTTAGAAACCCTCTTATAACTCCACAGCGCAGATCTGTTATCCCTGAGAACCCTTCGCAGTATGAAAGTAACCCTAGCCTGAGTAGTCCTGTCGTAGGTCAGTCTACCTTAGAAAGTTCCCTTCCTCCTGTTACCAGTCTCCCCCCTCCTCCTCCCCCTCCTCCCCACCCTCAATCCACTATGGCCCATGTAAATGATGATATCAAGCTCCCAGTCTTTAAAGGAACTGGATCAGAGGATCCAGAGCAGTTTTGGTTCTTATGAGAAGCTGTTTGGACTGCTAAGAATATTATGGATCAAAATACAAGAAGAGCCCAGCTGGTCACCTCTTTCAGAGACCGATATTTGACTTGGTTTATGAAGTTTTCCAGTAATCAAAACTATATCTTGGATGATATTAAAAAAGAAATGATCAAAGAATTCAAGAAGCCTAAATCAGAGTCACAATGTATAACTGAACTAAAAGAAATTCAGCAGAAGCAAGGTGAATCGGTATGGGACTTTGATCAGGGGTTCAAGGTTCTTTTGGATCAAGTTAGTTTCACTATTGGACCAAAACAACATAAAGAATGGTTCATCGCAGCACTACTGCCACATATCAGGACTCCACTTATGGAACAGAAGGTTGCTGATTAGCAAGAGGCGTTGGAAATTGCTATGAAACTTGAAACAACTCCCATCGGAGATAATTATGGAATAGCTCAGATACAAGCACAGTTAGCAGAAATGGATTTGGAGCTTCACTACATGAAAAAAGGGAAATCTATTCGAGAATAGGTTTGGTGTACATGATGTAAGACAGAAGGTCATGACAAAGAACAGTGTCCTGCATTAAGAAATTATTTGAATACTAGTGCACCGAACCCGTTTAACCCTAATGTCCTATATTGTGAGATCTGTAGAACAACTGGCCAACATCGACCTGAAGATTGCTACTTGCTGCAAAGATATGTTCAAGTACCTAAGAATCCCTACTGCAAGTTCTATAAGTCAATTGGACACAACGAAGATGAATGTCATAGCTTTGACCTCATGAGAGAGCGCACCTATGATGATTATAGGGTACAACCCGATGCACAAGGCAACGATGGATATGGTTACCGTGGTAGTACATCAGGTCGAGGTAATTTTAGAGGTCATGGTCGTGGTGGTATGCCTGGAAGAGGTCGAGGCCAGGTTATTTGCTATAACTGTAATCAGGTAGGACATGTAGCTAGAGACTGTTAGAACCCAACTACGACATGTCGATATTGCAGAGTAGTAGATCATGTGATTGAGCAATGCCCACAGTTGATAGTCAAGATACAAGAAATAAATGGTGCTCCCACTCAGAATCTTCAGATGATTGTTGTAGAGAAAAGACCTGTCCCAGTCGTTAACGTTGTTACAAGGAGTGGAGCTATGACGCAAGTGCAGAATAAGGGGAAAAAGCCCGACGAGGCTTGGGTCCGTAAGACCCCAGAGAAAATTCCATCCTTCGATGTTGGAAGAGAAAAAGGAACATTTATGGAAGCTAAAAAAGACTTTGCTGATCCGAGAACATCAGTAGCAACTACGCAATAGCATCAACAGCAGTTACAGTTTCAAGAAGCTTTGCTGGATCAAGTAAGTACACTAACATCATTTTTACAGAGTTGTATGAAGCTATTAAGAAATCAGAATTCTTTTAATGAGTTATAGAAAGTTATTCAGTCTTGCAAACCTTAGCGAAGCTCTGATAGAGAAAAAACTGTTAGTAGAGTTAGAAGGACTGGAAGAGAAATGAGATTGCATGCTCAGATAGGATATTATGACATGAATGATATAATTTTAGACCTGGGATCAGAAGTGAATGTCCTAACTAAGCATACATTGGAAAAAATTGGAAGACCTACACTTGAATGGTCCCCTATATAGCTGAGATTAGCCAATCAGCAGAAGATTGTGCCCTTGGGAAGATTCCCTAGTGTACCAGTGGATATTGATGGAGTCAGTACCTTAGCAGATTTTGAAGTCATTGAAATAATTGATGATAGCAACCCCTATCCAGCCTTGCTAGGAATTGAATGGGCAATAGACAATTATGCAGTAATCAACCTTAAGAACAGACAGATGACTTTTGAAGGAAAAGGCTTGAGAGTCATAGTACCGTTGGACCCTTCTCAAGGAGAAAGGTATACAGAGCCAGTCAGAGATGAAGATCAGGATGTTTTGGATCATATTTACAACATCATAGCTAAAGAAGAAGACTATGTTAACTTTACTACTGAAGGTATAATGGATTGGCAGTGTGACAGTTCTTGCATGACTGATTCAGACGAAGGCCTAGAGAATTCGCATAATAGACTTTATGAGCTACATGGACATCGATGTGCAAGAATTACCAAGTCTATCAGATGGGTTGGCTCACAGACAAATATATTACCTACTTTTGATGGCTTGACAAACTCAGAAGATTTTATTGTACAATTCTCAGATCAAGTACTAGATTCACAGAAAATGGAGACTCTAGATTTAGTATTCAGAGCCGCAGCTACCAGATGGTGGAATGGTCATAAAAAGTATATTCATAGTTGGAGAGATTGCCTAAAGTTTCTTCGCCTGAGATTCATGGATCAACCTCAGGAGGTACGAAGCAGATTTAATGGTAAAACTAGCCCTCAGGAACATTTGGAGCAGTGTTATGAAGCATGGAAGCATGTACCTTGTGAAGAATGGGTACATAGGTCTGTACACACTCTGGAACCTGTAGAAAAGAACTGGTATGCGAAGGTGGAGCTTCACCATGGTACTGTAAGTTGGGTTAGCCTTGTTGATAGTTTTGTGCTCACATTTTCTATTAATGAGGATTTCCCTGCTTTGGACACAGCTATTAGGTTGATTCATACTAAGGTGTTTGATGATAAATAAGTAGCCGAGCACCAACCTGATTGGAAAGAACAAGAAGCTAATGCAGTAGAATGTTATAACCTTGCCATTGATGAAGACGATGACCCTCGCAACATTAATATTCTTGAGTTAGAAGGACACTACGAAGTACATGGACCAGCATTCGAATCACCTGAAGTAACTCAGCCCTTGAAGACAAGGAAAGTAAACATTAGATCAGAAGAAATCCCTAAGTACGCTACCATTGGAGATTATTGGGACGAAGAAATGGTGAACAAAGTGATTGAACTCCTCCATGAGTATCAGGACTTATTTCCGATGAATTTCTCAGAAATGAAAGGTATCCTTGGTGATATAGGAGTGATAAAAATACCTTTGAGACCTGATGCGAAGCCTATGAAGTAGCGCCCTTATAGGCTGAATCCTAAGTATAAATAAAAAGTTAGGATGGAGCTAGATAAGATGCTCACTGCAGGAATCATTGATCCTGTCAAAGAGTCCGAATGGGTCAGCCCTATGGTGGTACAAGAAAAGAAGACCAAGGGAGAAATCAGAATCTGTGTTGATCTGAGGAAGCTGAATGATGCCTGTTTACATGATCCTTTCCCTACTCCCTTTACATATGAAGTTTTAGACAATGTCGGAGGTCAAGAAGTGTATTCTTTCACTGATGGATTTTCAGGTTACCATCAGATCAGAATTGCTCCAGAGGATTGACATAAAACAACCTTCGCTACAGAAATGGGATCTTTTCAGTATATTGTTATGCCCTTTGGATTGAAGAATGCACCTGCTATGTTTTCCAGAGTAGTCATATTTGCATTTAAGGAATTTATTAATAAGTTCTTGGAAGTTTACTTTGATGATTGGACTATCTTTGGTTTATTGAAAGATCATATAGCTAGTTTAAGACTTATGCTGGACAAGTGTAGACAGCATTAGATTTCATTGAACCTGAAGAAGTGTATCTTTTGTGCACCTTTTGGAATTCTGCTTGGTCACATTGTATGCAAGCAAGGATTGATGGTGGATCCTGTGAAGATAGCAATTATTGTGAACTTGCCACCCCCTAAGTCAGTTAAGCAACTTTGCACTATGCTTGGTCACACTGGATATTACAGGAAATTCATTAAAGGATATGCTTAGATTACAGCCCCTATGGAAAAGAAATTGAAGAAAGATATTAAGTTTGAATGGACACCTGAATGCCAAGAAAGCTTGGACATTTTGAAAGAAAAGATGGTAATTGCCCCTATCTTAGTATTCCCTGATTGGAATAAGGAGTTTTATGTTCATGTCGATGCATCCTCCATTGCTTTAGGTGTAGTATTGGCTCAGTCAGGTAAAGGTAATATTGATCACCCTATTGCTTTTGCAAGTAGAAAATTGTCCACAGCAGAAAAGAATTATACTACGATAGAACGAGAAGGTCTAGCTATGGTTTATGCTTTGCAGAAATTTCGACATTATTTGTTAGGATCTCATTTTAAGATGTTCACTGACCATTCTACTTTGAATTATTTGGTTAACAAGCCTGTGTTAGGTGGAAGGATATGCAGATGGCTGATTTTGTTTCAGGAGTATGACTTTGAGATCATAGTTAAGCCAGGAACACTTAACCTGGGGCCTGACCACTTGTCGAGTCTTGAGTCAGGAGAAGAACCCACTAGTTTGGATGAAGGTCTTCCTGATGCCCAGTTGTTTTCCATCCATATGGTTGATGACTATTTTCAGGATATTGTTCAGTACTTGTCTATAGGGTTTACACCCTCTGAGATGAAAACACAGTAGAAGAAGCAGCTGGTGGTTAGAGCAGCTTACTTTACCTTGATAGCAGGACAACTATATAAGATGGGACCAGATGAAATACTGCGCAAATGTGTCTTGGAGCATGAAAAGCCATTGATTTTGGCTGAGGCACATTCTGGAGCAGCAGGAGGTCATTATACAGGAAAAGCTACGACACAGAAGATTCTGACAGCTGGATTGTGCTGGCCTACGATTCATAAGGATGCAAGAGAGTATTGCCATAGCTGCAATATCTATGAGAGGACAAGCAAACCCTCCAGGAGGGATGAGATGCCTCTGGTTCCACAGGTAACTTTACAAGCATTTGACAAGTGGGCTATTGATTTTGCTGGACCAATCAATCCCCCTGCAAAGAAATCTGGAGCAAGATACATTATTACAACAACTGATTACCTTACTCATTGGGCCAAAGCTCAACCAGTCAAGGACGGTAGTGCTGCTACAGCGTCAAAGTTCATCTTTGATAATATCTTGTCGAGGTTTGGATGTTCTAGAATTCTCATGAGTGATCAAGGATCACATTTTCTGAATAAGACTATTGAAGCATTGACCGAAGACTTTCAAGTATATCATCAGAAGAGTACTGCCTACCATCCTCAAGCAAATGGAACTGTCGAAGCCTTTAACAAGATCCTTGAGCATGCTCTAACGAAGGTTTGCAATGTTAACAGAAATGATTGGGATCTTAGAATTCCAGCACTATTATGGGCTTATAGAACCACTTGCAAGAAGTTGACAGGACACACACCTTTTAGGATGGTATATGGACAAGAAGCAGTTATGCCCATGGAGTACATTGTTCCTAGCCTCAAAATATCTGCCTTCACAAATATGGATGATCCAGCTATGTTGAATGAAAGGCTGGTGAAGATACTGGAACTAGAAGAAGACAGATTCATTGCAGGGTTCTAGCAGCAAGTGCAGAAAGCTAGAGAAAAAGCATGGCATGATAGACACATTAAGAAGAAGCATTTCCATAATGGTGATCTTGTGCTCTTGTACGATAGTAAATTCATTAAGTTCCTAGGTAAGTTCAAGACACATTGGAAAGGACCATACATAGTTCATAAATTTACCGATGGTGGTGCAGTTCAGTTAGCTAAATTGAATGGAGAAATTTTCCCATCCATGGTGAATGGAAGTAGATTAAAGAAGTAGAGGGACAAGCATGTACCCCCCTGATCAGAAGTAATAGAAAGAAGAGGAGTCTAAGTACCAAGAACAGTTGAAATTGGGTACTAGACTATACTGAAGCTGTTCTCAAAGAAGATTTGGTAGATTGTTGGAAGTGTCGAAGGTTGTCGAAATAATTTTGTCGTGGGTCGAAGCTCGAAGTTCTGTCGAAACTGGTGTCGGAATGTGTCGAAGGTATGTACTGTGTCGAAGATCCTTATTATGGAAAAGCTGAAGTTAGTGGTTGTGCCGAAGAAGAAAGGTGTGTTGAAGCTTAAAATGCGACCGTTGGAAAAAATCAGATTTGGTGGCGCCGGTACGTTAACTGTATTAACTGCCTGTAATGATGAGATTTTGGGAAATCTAGCACCGTTTGGAGAAGATCTACAGCTGCTCTATCAGATTTGGTGTCTTTAATGCATAGTTATGGAAGATTTGGTCATTGGATTCTATAATAAGAAACCCAGGCCTGCGAATCTCACATTACTCATTTTCTTGAGTTGAGTCCATGTCAGCTGATCGTGAAGTCTAGGAATTGTTGAGATAATTCAAACAGAGGGGTCTGCAGAACCTTATGAGCAACCCACCTACATCTGCACCTTGTGAAGAAACTCCCCCAGCACCAAATCATCCAATGCAGACATGATCAACCAGAAATAAATTTAAGGCAGAAGTTCGCTCTAAGCGGAACGAAGAAAGACACAAGCCATCAGGAAAGACACCGGAGGATCCCGAGATGAATCCTATTGGTTCCGCATAGCTCCCACCTGAAGGTTTTGAAGACTTTGGTGAGGATGAGAAATTTGCATCACAGCATCCACCATATCTTCCACCTGTTCGACCAGGAGTTCAGCCACCTTGGTGGATAGCCAAGTTCACATTACGCACCCCTTCGCTGCCATAGGGTGTGCAGTTGGTCGGAATGATGATAGGAAAAATAGACTAGCTCAAGTACACAGACCACGATACGAATGATCGTGGGAAATTTCTGCATCTCACACCTGGGAAATACTTGCACTCTGTCCATTATCCAGAGGCTGGTACGACGCTACTGGAAGTGAAACAGTGGGTTGCTGGCTTGGAGCAAGCTGGCTTGTTGAAAATGATAAATTTCCCCCACTTCGGTCGTAGCACGCAGGTTACTGTGGTGGTCAAGCAGCTATTGGAATTGGTGCATGATGGGCACCTATGGATAGGAATCTAGAAAATAACTATTGATGGAGAACTGATTCATAGGATTACAGGCTTGCCGAAGGAAGGGCTTGATCCTGGGATTGAGTTTGTTGGAAAACAGGAGGATACAAAGCTGGCGCAGCACATGAAGGACTGCTTCGACCTGACGAAAGGAAAACGAGGGTATCAAACCTCGACAATTCAGCACCAAAACATTCACTTCACTGCAGAGCTCCTAGCATGCAAATTAATGCGAAAGTGTAGATCGAATGAAGTACCTTCCCTGATTGTCAGTATTGTTGCGAACTGTGCAGAAGGCTACAGTTACAAATGGGCAGAGTACATTGCTAGGGAATTCCTCAAAGATGTCCATAATGTGCAGGAGAAAAGTAGACCCTTTCATTACTCATGGTTGCTAGTGCTTATTGCACTGGTAGAATGGAGAGAGCCTACCGAGGCACAGTTTGTTGATGTGCCTCCGGAGATGCCTGGCGCAGCAAGGTATGCATCTCTTTGGGTCTCACAGGATAAGGCCTTACAGCAGATGGCGAACTACGTGTTCTCCTTTTATGCAATGAATATTTCATATGAGATCCTGAAAATGCCACGGCTTAGTAATGAGCTATTTTCTCAATACACTGGAGTGGCCAACTTCAAGGATGACATGCACAATGTATTCATCCAGGCCCACGCAGATGATAAACATGCATGTTGGAAGTTTCCATACGTGGTGAACTAGGAAGACGTCATCGCAGTAGTCCAGCAGTGGCTGACTGAATGGATGAAGAACGCAAGAACAAGGCCCAACATACCAGTCCCCCCAGTGACAGATGTGGGCGTAGGTCCTAGTCAGGTGCCACGGAGTGACCCACCAGAAGAGAGAAAAGAATAAGATGAGTCACAGTAGAGCGGAGATGACCATGGTGGTGATGACAGAGCTGATGAAGAAGAAGAAGAATCAGTAAAGACAATTTTCGACCCTAATCACCCAGATAAGTGCAAGTCTCCAGAAGTGGAGGAAGTTACGAAGCCTTCGCCCAGAAAGAAAGATAAGGCATCGAAGGGAAAGAATATCGTCAAAGAGCCCACTTTGACGATTGAAGAGCTTGATCAGGCTCTGACGAAGTCCACAAAAGTATTATCCAGCAAGTGGGTAGAATTTGCAGCTACACATCTTGATGCACTCGCTGGCATAGCACAACGAATTACAGAACTGAAGGAGTTAGCAGAAAGATAAGTGACTGGCGCTGCAGCAAGCAGTGCCCCAGTAGGCACACATCCAGATACGAGGCAATGGCTAGCTAGAAACAACAGAGGACAAGTACCAAGTGTATCCCTCATAATAACTGATGCAACATCTCGATCGCAGATGAGTATGACAGTTGAGATAGACTACGCCAAGTTGTCTATGCCGGAGCTGCATCTTTGTCAATTGGAAATCATGAACAAGATCTGAGAACATGAAAAATACTCACACATGCAGCTGGAAAATACCACGAAGAAGAGTGAGAGCCTCGCAGTGTAGTTGGAAGAAGCTAAACAGAAAAAGAGGGAAGCAAAAAGCAAGCAAAATGCACTGGTGCGATTATTGGATGAAGCATGTCGAAGCCTCCCTGACTTTTACATGCAGGATAAAGAAGAACCAGAGCAGAGAATCGTCAAGCTGAAAGACTATACACAACAGTCTCAAAGCCTGATAGAGAAGCTGAAAGTAGAACATGAGGCCCATATTGCAGAGCTTCAGCTTCGCCTCATTCCTGAGAGTCCACCAGAGGTCAGGGAACAACGTCGCAGAGATATTCAAGCCTCAGCAACGAAGATCTCAGAGCTTGTGAGTAGTGCATCAAAGCTGCTGGACGAAAGTGTCAAGGCCTAGGAAAACTTGTAGGATAACCCAGAAGTAGAAAATCTACAAGAAACCATCAAGCAGCGACAGACAGAGCTGGACGCAGTCAAAGCAGAAATCAAGACATTGCCTCCTATGCAGAAGATGCTTAAGGTGAAGCATAGAAATGAGCTCCAGCGTGAAATTGTGTCTTGCAGAAGGAAAGAAACACTGTTGGTGAACTCTGTGAAGCCCCTTATTAACGAGGCCCTGGAGTTGAGCACTTCTGCGGACAACCAGCTCAAAGTTTTGAAGGAGTATGATGCGCTTGCACAGGAAAAGGCCAGTGAAGCATCTGCAACAACATTGCAGAAGATAGTAGAGAAGGAGCAAGTAGCCGAAGATACCATGCGTAGCCTCAACAAGCAATTTACTATCTTCGCCAAAAATATTCTTCCGCCCGAAAAATAGGAGAGTGTCCCGGGATGGGACACTGGTGAGTCTTAGGGGCCTGTTGGGGCACGGACCCTGAAGGTCCTTAATTTTGGAAACTCCGCGGTTTTGGTGCGAAGCTTGTAAGCGGAGTTGCGGTCCAAAATAGTCTTAGGGGTTTCGGGGTTGGGTCGAATCCCCTCTTTTTGTAAATAAACCATGGTTTAAGCCCATGGTTTTTAAGCCCATGGTTTAAACCCATGGTATTGTAATAGTGCACTTGTATAAATAGGCACTTATGTAAAGCAGAAAAGAGATTTTTCGGAGGTTTTTGTATGATGATAATTTGATGCAAAGAAGCTAAGGTCTATTTTGGGGTCAAGGCTAAGTCCCAGCTGAGTGCATGGACGACCTTTGCAGCTGAGTGCGCAGATCAGAACTATGTATTTGTAAAGAGTTGAATATAAATGCAGTTCTATGGACGTAGCCCCTACATTGGGGGTGAACCACGTATATCTTGTGTTGTGGTGTTCCTACTATGTTTTATGCATTTGATAAGTAGATGAATGATAAAGTAAGATAAACTGTTAAGCATTAGCTTCGTTGTGAATTCCTAGTTAAGGGTTAAGCAAGTAACTGTCTTTTTATCTAAACTGCGAAGCTATTTAAGTGAATATCGAAGCTCTGTATTGCATAATTATTATTTGTTAAGACTAAAGGTACAGTAATATCCCTCTTTTGCCTGCAGAAACCTGATTCTGCAGCACCTCATAGCTGTTTCGGGTGAGACTGCAACCTGTTCGTAGGTTGTTGATGAAAGGGCCAACATTGTGGGTCTCTTTGTTGGTGCGAAGATAAAAGTATAAGAACCTGAGTCTGCCCTAATCCCAACAAAAGGAAGGGAGAAAGAATTAGTAACATATACAACAATGATAGAATCAAGATATAGATCAAACATAGGGTTAAGTCCTTGAAAAGTGATCACGAAATAGAGATAACCCAAGGTAGCTTTTAACTTTACAGATAGTACAACTAGACTTATCTATCATGTAGGAGACATGATCAGATTCCCCAAGTAGAACTGACAAGAGGAGGAGTAAGAAACTCGAAGTAATAGCTGAACTGAAAGTGAACACTGAGACATGAGTATCAGAAAAAATAGAGAGTGCTTTGTTCAAGGATGACATGCTACCACTAACTGAGAACCAAAAGAAAACTTCTTCCTTAGCTTCCCTGTTAAGTTTTAATGAGTCCAGGAAAGTCAACTCGAGTCTCTCTTCATTTTTTGACAAGCTTAAAGAGAAGAGGGAATAATGCTTGATAGTGTCACTGATTCATGGATTTTATGAGCCCAAACTAGTACATGCTCACTTGGTGTTTTCATATTTAGCGAGTTTGAAAACTCCAAAGAAGACACCAAGGGGGTCCTTTTTCATCCAATTTAGTCTCCTGAGGCCGAAAAAGTATAAAATATACCATAGAAGAATTCTCTTAGCTTCTGTAGAAGAAAAGGTGAAGCTTTTTTGTACTTAGTCAGGGAGGTCCGAAAAAGGTTAAATTACCACCTACCCAATGCTCCTTTGAGAGAAACATATAGCTTGAGTTTTACATGTGTGAAGGAAATCAAGGTCATTCGGAAATATCCATTTGAGTACGAGAAATGGGGAAACAATAAACTCGATGCTTTGTTCTTGGTGTTTAAGGATCATGACAAAGACACAAAGTACACTTGGAATCTTTTTCATGTTTAGGTCTAGAGCACAAAAAAGAGAAAACTAAGCTCATACCGGAGTTCATTTTCCGTAAGTTTAGTTCCTCAGGTCTGGAAAAGTGATAAACCTCTACCTGAGAATACTCTTCTCAATTCCGTAGAAAAGAGAGTGATCATTTCTCGTATTATTCCACATGGTCCGAGAAAGAGATAACCTACCACCAATGTGGATGGCCATTCATGTATTCTTAACAAGATTGAACAGACAAGTTTACTTTGCAGTCAATTCTATTTTAAGGATTTAGACCTGGGCCTAAAGAAACTCCATAAGGGCAGGGAGTCCTATAAATGGATAGCTTGTAAAAAGAGACCAAAATGCGGCTCAATTTGGCGTGAAAAATAGATAAAAAATATTCCCCTAAACCAATGACAGCTGTAGTATGAGTATTGAAAGACAATAAATAGGTTATAAATGACGATACTCATAGGAGGAAGGTCTTATCCACGGAAGAACAATGGTAAAGACAAGGAGCTGCTGGTTAAAAATACCATAGTCCGTGGTCAAAGTGTTATTGCTAGGATTAAGATGGAGTAGGTATAGAAGCAAAATGCATGTGAAATGACCAAAACCATCCTATATGAGAAAAAAAGAACTTATAAATGATGATAAACCTGTCACATGGAAGAAAAGAGATGGTATTAGTTTAGAAATTATGAACTATAGGAAAAAAACCCACTTTAGAAATAAATTTTCTATAAATAGTTCAAAACATAAATAAAAACTCACCATTTGGATTTTTAACCATAAAAGACAATTTTATACCTCTACCTTCAATTGTTCAGTGTGGACGATTCGGTGGATGATTCCCAAAACCATAAGTGTCAGGTAAAACTACACTCCATGCTCTTTCTTTTGATCCAAGCAATTATTAATTTTGAGCCCCAAATCATGTTTTTAAGTGCCCTCAAAATAGGAACGGTGTGTACGCGGGTATGGTATAGTAATAGTCGCGTACACGCGTTCTATACGCGGGTTTCCTAAAAGAAAGTCGCGTACTATGTACGCGGGTTGCCTGAAATAAAGTCGCATACAGTACGCGACTTGCCTAAATGACAGTCGCGTTTGCTACATGAGGTAGAAAAGCAACGTGTAAGGTCAAAAATTTCAAATTTTATATAAATCTAAAGGTTGGCAATTGCTTGTTTATTAGGTTGAAAGATGGTGCTTGAGTAGAGGGAGCAGGAACATGAAGACATGGACCAAGAAGCTCTTCAAGATGCGCCCACAGTGCATATTTTACGTCAAAGTGGGTTACTAAAGTTTTCCTATGCATTGCCTATGTGGGCCAATGTCCGCCTCTTAGAGTTCCTAATAAATTATTGGGATCATGATTTGGGCATGTTTGACCTTCAAGGTGAGTCTTTGGAGATTACTTCAGAGGATGTCTATTTCATTGTTGGTTTATCATGGTGGGGAGCTCCAGTGAAATTGGAAGGAACTAACAGAGGCGGTGAACCTCTAAGTGTACAGAACTATATTGACATATACTGCGAGCCAAACACTCAAAAGAGGGGTAGCTGCATCCCTATTGTTCACATGCACAACTTTCCTTTACAGGTGTTGACGAGCACTATAGTGAGGGCTGCAGGGTCATCATCACTTCACCTTGCAACTCAAAACCAGATGAGATTAGCAGTAGACTATATGTAGGGAGCCTTATATGACTGGTGTTTGGGAGTGATCCCAATAATGAGAAAACAACACTCTGACTGCAAGAGAGGCAGAAGGAATAATTTTGGTTATTCTAGCATATTAGTAGCCTTCTTCTTTGAGAGAGTGCCAGGATTGAGTATTGTAGTGCCACTACTAGTTCGTTCTCCTCGTCAGCCTACGCTGAGTAGGTGGGGAGATATTTTCCTCCACCAGGGAGGTGGTGGATCAATGTAGAGTGTCTATGATGATAACTTCTACTTTTGGTGGGAGCGACAGTTGCCAACTTTGGAGCAGTTTCCATATGCTGGAATGGATTTCTGTGGTGATGATGATCCCATCCTCCCTCTAGGAGGACCATGGGGAGAATTAGGTAATTTTTATTTTCCAATTTTAAATTTTTTATGAATTTTAAATATAGAGATATATACATATGTATAAAAGTTCTAATCCTTTAAAAATGTCAAAATGCAGATATTGGACCAGTCCGCCTTGCTGGGCATCCACACATGTATGTGCGTCTTGTTTTTGGAGAAGACCAGGGCTTGATTAGGGTTCTTGAGGGGAAGCTAGCTAGGCTTACCCAGAGAGTACCTACCTTACAGATTGAGCACATCCCAGCCATCATGCAGGAGCTAGTGGTTGGTGTACCACCTATCTGGATATGCCTTCTGAGGCGAGTAGCCAGAGCAGTACTTGTGTACATAGATGTTGTTGAGGCTGTTGAAGGCAAGGAGGCTAAAGAAGCCAGAGTGCAGGGTGATTGGGGGGACCAAGGTGGTCCAAGTGACTAGGGCGGTCAAGCTTAGACCTAGGAGCATTTGATGGACTTTGATCCATATTTTGTATATTTTTTGTATATTATACAGTGATGAGTAGATCTGAGGACCAGAGACTCGAACTATCTATATGGACAGATATTCACACACACACACACACACACACACACATATATATATATATATTGTCGGTTTATTTACAAATGTTTTTAATGTGTCTGATGTATATTTTTATGTAAAATGTGTTAAATGCCAATCCAAGATATAATTAGCATATACATCATTTAATGAATTTTTATTTCTTGGAATGTGATTGAATGTAATGAACTCAAAATTTCTTTCCAATAATATCACTTGCATAAAATTACATAATATAATAGGGTTCCGCACCTGATAAGCCCGATTGATTTAGGAAAACACCAGCTGAGAGTCCAGTCAGACTTCTAGTTGAGTGATACCATGTGACAAAGAATCCCATAGAAGCTCAATGACAGCCCTATATTCAACCACATTATTTGGTAGCAGGACCTAAGCAAGCACCTCCTGAGGCAACTAAATGTCCTAAGGGCGAACAAATGACCCATGTAGTTGAAGCTAAATTACAAGTGTGGTGACTGGCGCCATCAGTGAAACCTACAAACCTCTCGAAAGACATCTGAAACAACCAGTAGATGGTATAAAAAAACAAACTAATGAACTAGTGTACATAAAAATACATACAATAAAATACAAGAAAAAGTGCTAAGCCTAAGCATAGTACTTTTTTAGGTAGAGCCCATTTCTAGGCTCAGCCAGCTTATTCCCATTGAAATCTATCAATTCATATGCACCCTTCTTTAACACTTTTGACATGATATAAGGTCCTAACCACATGTACCTAAACTTTCCTACCCCGAGGGGTTCTTTGTCTTGGTCCCAGAGAAAAACAAGTTCCCCCTCAGAGAAAATTTGAGGCTTGACCGATTTATCAAATTGGCTTTTGACCCTCTTTTTATGAGCTTGGTTTGCTGTCAGCACATCTCTACGCTGTTCATCAAGATGTTCTAAATGTAATAGACGTTCTTCAAGATCAGTTATATCAGGTAACACATGAATAACAATTCTTAAAGATGGGATTTCACATTCAATTGGGGTAACAGCTTCCACTCCATGGATGAGTTGGAAGGGAGAAAACCCTGTAGCAGCTTCTACACTAGTTCGATATGACCAAAGTGCAGGATATAGCATGATATTCCAGTTGTAATGAGCTTCATTAATAGTATGTTTGAGGATAGTCTTCAAAGTTTTATTAACATCATCGACTTGACCATTTGCTTGAGGATAGAACAAAGATGAATGTTCTTGTCTAAATCCTAGCATAGTGGTCAATTCAGTCATCATACTATTTTGGAAATGACTGCCATGGTCAGTGACAATCACTTTAGGTATACCAAATCATGCAATAATTTGATTGAACACGAATAAAGCTGCAGTTTCCTCGCTAGCTTTAAAGGTGGGCATTATTTATGTAATTGTGGGTAACCCTCATATTGGTCAAGGGTTAAAGTCCCCACAGTTGTGGGGCCCTTGGGTTATTAGACTATCCTAGTGAATTCAACCCTAGGTGAGTCATTGTAATTCAAGGAAATAGTCCCCACCATTGTGTTACCCTCCTATTGGTCAGAGGAGGAAAAGTCCCCACAAGTGGTGGGGCACTAGGGTTATTAGACACTACTAGAGATGTCGGCTCTAGTAAGTAATTGTTAAGTCAGGATGATATGTTGGAGTGCACTTCAAGTGAATGGAAGAATATAAATACATAGTGAGAGCCTCTCTATTTATCACTTGCAACATACACACTCACTCATTGGGGGCGCATGAGTGAGAGAGGAGAAGCTCTCTCAGTGTGAGAGAGAAAGACTGCTGTTGTTGGGAGATCATCTTACTGTTTTGGGATTTTACTGTTTTGGTGCTGATTCTATCTCTGAGGAAGTTGTGGGGTTTTCTCCTTTGTGGTTTCCCCGATGAAAATGCTTTGTGTCTCTTGTCTCTTATGATGTGCTTATGTTTTATTGATGTGCTTGTTATTCTCTCAGTGAAAAGATCCTAAGATCATAATGCTAGCTTATATGATGAAAAACTAACATGGTATCAGAGCTAACCTGAGAAGAAGACATTGTGCAGTTGCAGAAGCTAGGGCTTCTTATTATTTTTGGGTCTCTCTCCACAATCTATCAGCAAAAGTATGCTAGAATGACTCTCCATTGAAGGGCACATCTTTCTGTCGAAGCAGAATTCGATTCCGAGCATTTTCAGTTTTCGATGTGGAAATTAGGGATTTCTACAGAAGAGGAATTTTTGAGTGAGACCAGCATAGGATTGTTCTCCTCATAAAAACCAAAGTTTAGAGACCTGGATCAAGAATTTTGGTTGGGTGAAACTCCAAGAAAGTCAAACCCTAGTTTGACCCCGAGCTGGAAAAAACCTAAATACTAAACCTGAGAAGTTTTGGTACATTCACTATATTTCGAGGTTGGTGAAGTATAAAAAGCTTAAAATTGTAGGGGCCATAGATAAAATCCTGATGAACACTGTGTCCAACAATCAGCCTCAGATTCGCTGTATTCCAGGAGATATGATCTCTCAAAGTTAGGGTTCCATCCTCTTCCAGAAATCATCCATAAACAGGACACCTAGGGAGAATTGCAATATATTGGGCTACAGAGGTCCAAATGGAATTCTGAAATATTTTACAGAAGTTTCATGGAATTTAATTTCGTTGGTCTAAATATCAGACTCAGAAGATCAACCAGTGACATGTGGCATGCCATACAACTTCGCTGTTGTGAACAGTCCTGTAAAAGGTCACCTTGGGAAAAGGATCATAAATACAAAATGGTGAACTCAATGCTGATGAAATCCATGGTTTGATATCACGGACAGGCGAGGTTACCTTAGTGAAAAATTTGAAACATAGAGTATTAGTAATTTCAGAGATATCACAGAAACAGTAACAGGAATTTATGCAGAAGAAATTGGAAATCTAGGGCTTCTTGTTCCGGGAGCTTCCCTCCACTGTTTTCAGAAAAGGAATACATTGGACAACTCCATTTGAAGAGATATATATGTCTATCTAATCAGATATGAAATATTCCAAGTTTTGAAAATTAGGGTTTCTGTAACAAACCCTAGATCAGCCAACTACGGAACCAAGACGGACACCTCAAATCGGTAAGATCTAATCCTTTGCTATTTTCATTTGAGGTTCTCATTTCAAAGTGATCTATCACATCAGCTTAATGAAGTTGACAACTTCCAAGCCTATAAGTATATGATCTCTCTAAAGAAAATGGATTCGACAACTACATGAGTATAGAGGTTCCAGTTCAAGAGGGAGATGAGGCTAGAAGCCTTACACAAGAAGAACTTGGTCAAGGACAAGAAGATCATGGTTGATTCAGTCATGGATCAACTTGTACTACAAGTGTCTTCCCTAAAGACACCAAATATGTTTAATTCCTTGACCAAGCTATTTGAAGGGAAGAACATAGATCGGAATATGACCTTAAGAAACCAGCTGAAGAATGTGAAGATCCAGAATGTAGAGACCATGCAGTCATAAGGGTGTCTCAAACCAAGAACAACTTGAAGCGGCAAAAGAAGAAGTGAAGAATGTAGAAGTGGTGATGGCCACCTTGAATGGCCTCCCAGGATCATGGGATTCATTCATTCAAGGAATGTGTGCAAGAAGGAAGTGATTACTTTCAGCAGACTCTGAGAAGAAGAAGAAACTCGAATCATAAGAAGAGAAGAGAAGATGGGAGCAATTGAAGAACAAGCTCTCACCTTCCAAAGAAGATCCCTCAATCGATGAGGAATATGAAGATCTCAACTCTTGAATAACTTCTTATCCACCTGATCATTTGGATAAGAAATGATGCTATTATGAATGAAGAAGACGATGAAGTTGAAGGCTCAAGAAGGAGTCTACCCACGAAACAAAAAAATATAAGTATTCAATTGTCATTTCATGATATTTTTTTTGTTATGTATTTGTTTATATTCAGTTGATGTATTATGCATGATAGGATGTTTGCATTAATGATAGTATAATACTAATATGCATGTGATGGGTAAGTAGCTCATGGTGCTATACAACTTGCCATTACTACTTATCTAGAATGAAACCTCTTTGCTGACATATTGGATTAGTGCACAATCTCAATTTTGTCCTGGTAGAGATGGAAGGCATCTAGAAAGTTTCAGTGAGATATGGATGAATGTTGTATTGGCTAAAGTAGTTGCATGATCATATATTTATGCATAAGTATTTTCCAATATAAATATTCCTTATGAAATGTTTCTAACCATACAAATGCATTTGACTTGTAGGAAAAACCGCAGACATAATCGCCTACAAGCAAAGAAGAATGAAGACTTGTTCCGAAGAGCAAGTGACGACATTTCAAAATAATATGACGAGTGCAGTGACATCATTAATGAAGAACCTTCCAGCCACCAAGAAGAAAGGGAAGACCATTTCAAGAAGAATGATGTTAGGATGCAATATCGAGATCTAAAGAAAAGTTGGTAGTTCCATCATGCAGTAGATGGAAACATCATGGGATACAAAGCAAGATTTGTAGCACGAGGCTTCTCACGAAAAGAAGACATAAACTAAGAAGAGATATTTGCAGCCACTGGAAGTGAAGTCACATGACATGCATAATCAAAGAAGGCCTTGTACGAGTTCAGAAGACACCCATGGGATAACACATACATGATGAGCTTGATGAATATCTTAACCTTTGTTACAAGGTTGATAAAGGATGACAAGCTCACAGATGGATGTGAGAAGAACTTTTGAAAAAGTTCAAATAGAGGATCTTGGTATACAATGATCCTAGATGGACACTACTTGTCACTCCAGTACAGAATATTTCAGTGCATAGAGTACAGAAGATAGAGGGAGTATGATGCTCTGCTTTAGAGGGAGTGATTGCAGAAGATCCTGAGGTTTGACATGGTACGGCAGAATTGATAGCTTTCTATCCAGTTTGGGCTTTAACAAGAGTAAAGAAAATTCCAACCTTTACTACAAGGTTGAATATGGCAACCCAGTGATGTCTCTACTATATGTAGATGATCTATTTGTGGCATAGTACAGATGGAATCTTCCTTGGACAAGGGAAGTATGCAGTAGAGATCCTGAAGAGGTTTGAGATGATGGACTACAAGGCTATGACCTCACCGATGGCGTCGAACCTGAAGCTATTGAGTGATGCTTCATTAGGGACGGTTGATGCTACGATGTATCGCCAGATGATTGGTTCCTTGATGTACCTGAAGAATACAAGACCAGATATTTGCTTTGTTGTGAACACATTGAGACATGTTCACCTGATGGTTGCAAAGCATGTAGTACCTAAAGGGTACAGTTGATTATGGGCTCAAGTATGAGGCGAATGAAAAGATTATGTGGATTCGTATAGGGTAGGCAGTGCCATTGATAGGAAGAGCACTTCGAGGTGCTACTTCAGTATGAGATCAGGTGTGATCTCTTGGTTTGACAAGATGGAGTCCTCCATGGCACTGAGTACAGCCGAGGAAAAAGATGTTGCCACTTGTGATTTGGGAGGTAGTATGTTTAGTTTTTAAAACTACTATTTGATTTGATTGATCTGACTTGGATTTTGGTATGATGCAGAGAGAAGCAGTGAAGCTCTTGTTTGTGATGCAGATCAAGATCTCTCGAAGAGGGAGTTCTAGCATAGCTGGTGAGACAGGTTGTCTGAGCATAAATCCTGGCGAAGCTCGTAGGTTGCTCAAACATAAACGATCCTGTAGGTTGTCCTCGAATGTAATTGGTCCTGGCAAAGCTCATAGGTTATCCTTAGATGTAATCAGCCCTAATGTGATTCTATGCTAGAAATGGCTAGAGTAAAGTTCGAGTACTTCAGGGAGAAGCTTGGTGTTCTCCAGATCGAAGTTCCCTCCAAGAGAAAGTGATGGACCCATAGCCATTCTGACATGGTGAGAGGATTGGTTCCTTCCATGGTCAGATGTAAGGGCTAAGCCATTCTATCATGATTATAGGGTTGCTCCCTTCCATGTCAGATATGAGTGCTGGCCATTCTGTCTAGTAGGACAGATGTAAGGGTAATTGCCATTCTAGGAATGGAGGCACCTGGTCAGTTACCAGAAACACTCAGTGTAAAAACTGAGTAGCCATTCTGATGTGATAGAGGGGTGTGTTCCCACTTGATCAGATGTAAGGGCTGAACCATTCTATCATGGCTAAAGGATTAAGTTCCTTCCATGTCAAATGTGAGTGTTGGCCATTCCGACGAGCAGGTCGGATGTAAGGGCAGTGAAATGGTGAGAGGATTGGTTCCTTCCATTGTCAGGATGCCACATCCAGCATGAAAAAGGGTTGGATCTGTGAAGACTCATCTAGTTTGAAAAAGGACTAGCTCTGTGTAGATGCCACATCTAGTATGAAAAAGGACCAACTCTATGATACCTCATCTAGTTTGAAAAAGGACTAGCTCTGGGAAGACTCATCTAGTTTGAAAAAGGACTAGCTCTGTGTAGATTCCACACCTGGTATGAAAAAGGACCAGCTCTGTGATGCCTCATCTAGTTTGAAAAAGGACTAGCTCTAGGAAGACTCATCTAGTTTGAAAAAGGACTATCTCTGTGTAGATGCCACAACTGGTATGAAAAAGGACTAGCTCTGTGATGCCTCATCTAGTTTGAAAAAGGACTAGCTCTGGGAAGACTCATCTAGTATGAAAAAGGACTAGCTCTGAGTAGCTGCCTCATCTGGTATGAAAAAGGACCAGCTTTGAGATGATACATCCAGTATGAAAAAGGACTGGCTCTGTAGAACTTCCTATGACAAGAAGAATCATGAGATAGCACCAGGGATGATCCAGATCGAGTGATGATTGAGATCCAGTGATGATAGCCAGCGATGATCTAGATCGAGTGATGATCGAGATCCAATGATGATGATCCAGTAGTGATGATCCAAATCGAGTGATGATCTAGATCCAGTGATGATGTCCAGGGATGATCCAGATCAAGTGATGATCCAGATCGAGTGATGATCCAGATCCGATGATGATGTCCAGTGATGATCCAGATCCAGTGACGATGTCCAGCGATGATCTAGATCGAGTGATGATCTAGATTCGATGATGATGTCCAGTGATGTTCTAGATCGAGTGATGATCCAGATCCAATGATGATGTCCAGTGATGATCCAGATCCAATGACAATGTTCAGTGATGATCTAGATCAAGTGATGATCCAGATCCAAATGAAGATGAATTACAAATGAAGATGACTTACAGATGAACATGACTTGAAGATGAAGATTACTTTGAAGATGACGAAGACTTGACAATGACCTAGACGATACAAAGAAGAAGACTTGTGCTAATAAATTGTGTCAAGAGAATACCTTCCTAGTTAAGAGGGAGTGTTGATGTAATTGTAACTTCGGAATGTATTCACTTGTATTTGTTATCTATTGTAACCCGATGTTCATTCGGGGATGTATTGTAATTTATTTGAGTCATGTCATACCCCGATGTTTATTCCAGTAAGTTTCTATAATGAGAAATTCATGTCAATTCATTGTGGGTAACCCTCCTATTGGTCAAGGGTTAAAGTCCCCACAGTTGTGGGGCCCTTGGGTTATTAGACTATCCTAGTGAAGTCGACCCTAGGTGAGTCATTGTAAGTCAGGGAAATAGTCCCCACCATTTTGTTACCCTCCTATTGGTCAGAGGAGGAAAATTCCCCACAAGTGGTGGGGCACTAGGGTTATTAGACACTCCTAGAGATGTCGGCTCTAGTAAGTAATTGTTAAGCGAGGCCGACATGTTGGAGTGCACTTCAAGTGAATGGAAGAATATAAATAGAGAGTGAGAGTCTCTCTTTTTATCACTTGCAACATACAGACTCACTCATTGGGGGTGCATGAGTGAGAGAGGAGAAGCTCTCTCAGTGTGAGAGATAAAGACTGTTGCTGTTGGGAGATCATCTTACTGTTTTGGTGCTCATTCTATCTCTGAGGAAGTTGTGGGGTTTTCTCCTTTATGGTTTCCCTGAGGAAAACTCTTTGTGTCTCTTGTCTCTTATGATGTGCTTATGTTTTATTGCTGTGGTTGTTATTCTCTCAGTGAAAAGATCCTAAGATCATAATGCTAGCTTATATGATGAAAAACTAACAGGCATTGCCTTTGCCCATTTTGTAAAATAGTCCATAGCGATAATGATATATTTGTGTCCCCCAGCCAAGGCTAGGTTACACGTCACATAATAAATCCCCCACTTCATGAAGGGGCCCACTAAAATGACGGGAAATAATGGAGCAATATGTGACCGCATTTTTCTGGTGTAAAGCTGACAAGGATGACAACGCTTCACTGCTTCCACACAATCTTTAAATACTGTGGGCCAGAAATAATCGGCACGTAATATCTTCTGGTCCGTTGCTAACGCAGATAAATGACCCCCACATGCTCCACTATGGGCATCATTTAGGATAATCTCTGCTTCCTCATGGGTAAGACATTGACGCAAAATGGAATCTACCCCCCTACGGTATAAAGTATCTCCTATGATGGGGTAGTTCTTAGCATGTAGGTGTAGTTTACGTCATTCTTCCCACAAGAAAGCTGCAGTATAATTCAAAGTCTAGAGATAGATAACTATATCTCCGTACCAAGGGTCAGAGGTGGAAATCAAAAAGATGTGCTCATCTAGGAATGAGTCTTCTTCAATAGCTACATCCTCTTCTACTGGAAATTCTGCAATAAGCTCAGCAAAAACTAAGGATTTTTTGGATTTGGCAGTTTGAAAATCCAAGTCAAATTCTTGGAGAATGACTATCCATTTGTTGAATTTGCCTCCAACTATCCATCGGGACAAAACATACTGAAAAGGATTAACATCTGCTACTACCATCATAGTCCTTAGTAAGATGTAGTGACATAACCTATGAACAGCATAAACAGCTGCTAAGGCCAACTTCTTGACATGGGAGTACCTAAGCTCAGGTTCGACTAAAGCATGGCTAAGATAGTAAACGACATGATCTTGGAGCTTATCGTCCTCCTGGACTAGGAATACCCCTATGGTCGACTCAGAAGCGGCTAGATACAATATAAAATCCCTAGAGTAATCTGGTAGACGCAATAATGGTGCCGACAACAAAGCTTTTTTCAATGCCTCGAAAGCAAGTTCTGTAATTTCATCCCATACAAATGGGGTGTCCTATTTTAACAGGCACATGAAACCCTTAGTAATCTTGGCATAGTTTACAATGAAACGTCGAAGAAAATTGGACTTTCCCTATAGGCTCTGAAGCTTCCTGATAGAACGAGGAGGAGGCAAATTTACAATGGCCTCGACTTTTAAAGGATCCACCTGAATGTCATTGTTAGAGACAATGAATCTGAGCAATCTCCTTGACTCAACACAGAACACACACTTGTGGGGATTCAAGTGAATTTTATAGTGATCTAGATGGTCAATCCTCTTATGAGAATGTGCAGGCAAATCATCAAGGTAGGGTTCGACAATGGATTTAATATCATGAAAGAAAAAATTCATTTCCCACTAAAAGGTAGCCCCAATATTTTTCAATCCAAAGGGAATTTTCTTGTATGTGAAGGTACCCCAAGGACAAATGAAAGTTGTTTTATGTTGGTCTTTCAGTTTAATTTGAATTTGATTATATTCGGAGAAACCATCCATAAACTAAAAGACTTCACTTCCTGCGTAAGAATCAATAATTTGATCTATAAATGGCATGGGATAGTTGTCCTTAGGACAGGATTTGTTTAAATCTCTAAAGTCAGTACAGATGCATATGGTCCCTTGCTTTTTACCAATAGGAATAGGGTTGGATACCCATTCCATAAAAGCTATGGGATAATTAAAACTGGCTTTCAATAGTTTTTCTACTTCAGCCTTCACTGCCACCGCTTTACGTGGGTTAACAAGTCTCAACTTTTGTAGAATAGGTTTAGCGTCAAGGGATGTTCGGATCTCGTGCTTGACTATAGATGGATCAATTCCTGGAATCTCGTCATATGACCAGGAAAAAACGCCGCGGAATTCCTTAAACAATGCTGTATAGATCACAATCTCGCCAAGAGAGTAGTTTGAGCCGATATGTATATTTTCCAAAACGTCAGGATTTACAGAGATGTTGATAGGGATGGTAGCAGAAATATTTTCCATATTCCCCTTAGCAAACATTCCTTCCCTTGGTAAGGGATTAATGGCCATATCAACATCGTCTTCCAGTCTCACATGAAACTCTTGATTCTCTATCCTGCTTAATTCTGGAAGAAAATAGGATTGATTATGAAGATCTTCACATATCTTATCTCATCTGCACATGGCTTCCAGAATGGATTCATCAAAAGTTTAACCATATCTAAACAATCTGTAGAATGCAAAGAGTTTTCTGCCCAAGCAGGTAGATAGATTTCTTCCAGTTCCTATGAGACTATGAGGGCTACCGGAATGGGATCAACAGCGGTATTGGTGATAGCTTGATAATCCATTTGATCCAGGAAGATATTGGTGGCCACCCACCTATTTCTCTTGGACCCCCACCATTGTTTTTTTTAGTTTTCCAGTTTCCTTAATTGTAGCACAATTTACTATTTTTGGCAGTTTTCAGGTCCTAAACTTCCAGAGCCGTTTTGAGGCCCTAAACGACGTTTTTTTGGCATCGAATGGTTGGGAAAATATGAGTCTGTTTCAAATTCAATCATTTTTATTGATGGATGTAGTCCTTAAACAAATATTTCTAATGATATATCATGCACATCAAACGGAGGTAGTATGCTAAAGTTATGACCCCGGGAAATTGATGTACTAAGTTACCCAACGGGGCCCACATTAAGGTGTTTCACCTCCTAGGGTTAGCTTCTTGGATGTGTAAGGTTTCCATTGTTTCTCAATAATATATAGGCCTTCGAGCCTCATTGTAACACAAAGTTCAGAGGCATGTAGCCACCACATCTCTTCTCAGAGATAAGCTACCAGCACTCTAGCTAGTTTATTTCCATTCTGTATGTAAACAAGTTTCAGTTATTGATTAATGAAATGAAGTGTTATTTTCGATGCATATTTGTTTCTATGGTTATTTGTGTATTCTGTTGCATTTGTGCATAAATCCAGATCACCACTTTCATTGCCGATAAGGGCACTTCAGGTTCAAGGTGGGAAGGGAGAACCCAAGGATCAGTCCTATCAACAACCGTGGCTATGGACTTTCCCACACTAGTAGAACCTATATAATTAATCAGAGCTAGAAGATCAAATGTGTCCATCAATGATGCATACATTCCAGCCCCTAATCTCTCTGCAACAGGTCTGACCTGATCAACCAATGGTATAGTGTACTCATTAGATTCCATGCAGCCTTTCCGAGTAAAATTGAGTTGGTCAACATTGACCAACTTCCTTTCGTGTGGAAACACTACCACCCAAAAAAAGGTCGATGCAATAGCAGACATGGCATAAGTCCAACTTCTTCCCAAGAGCAAGTTGTAACCCAAAGGTGCATCAATCACCTCTACCTGAACAGACACAACTTTGCCTTCCAACTTAATTTCAAAATCCGATAGGATACCATGTGGACAGAATGACCTTCCATCGAAAGCAGTAAGTAGGGTGTTTGATAGGACCAGCTCTGAGGATCCAAGAGATTTCCAACATAACAAGGACATAACACATGTAGAAGCACCCTCATTGACAACTGCCTTTCCAATGGTCTTTCCACCATGGATGACATCTATCGATAAGGCTACATGATAAGGCATGCAGATTTTGACATCAGACAAGTTAAATTTTTCCATGAGACTCGATGAGTCCATATTGCCTAACGCTGCTAAGAGTGCATCCCGCTGGGCGAGACAACTCTGTAACACCTCTAAAGCCGATATTGCACAAGGTGTCTTGGCTAAGTATTCAACTACGGAGTAGTTCGTTGCATCCCTAGCATTAGGATTATGCAAAGTCTTCTTAAAGACACCTTTCAGTATCTTGGGCATAATTTCGGCAGGTTTCTCAATCGTGAGAGGGTTGGAAGTTTCACCTTTGGACTTACCCTTCTCTGAGGTCTCTTTTTCATAGTTCTTATTCTTGGTCTGTAGTAAAGTTTGAGATTGAACCATTTTTATATAATTGGGGTCAAGGGCATTTGGGGTGCCCTCTGTTGCATTTGAAGTTGAAGCTGAATTCTGCCCCTGGGAAAATGGATCCTTCAGGACAGCCGGTTGTTGAACTTTTAACAGCTTCTGAGCTTGTTCCATAAGGGGACAAAGATGGGTGAGGTGATATTCATGGCACAAATTACATGGGAATTTCACCTTCTTCTTTTCTTTCTTTCCCGCATCAGCATTGCTTGCGGGTTTTTGCTTGTTTTGATTTCCCTCCCCTTTTTGTCCTCTCTTCTTTTTCCCACTGGGCTGCTGATTTCCCTTATGAGAGGTTTGTGAAAAAACATTTGCATTTTGGGGTGAGGGGGCAGCCTTTGCTGCCGCCACTGTAGAATGTTTGATGAACAGCTGATGGAGCTATTTGGCCAAAGATCCTACAGTAGGAGAATTAACAAAACCAACCACACCATCGACATGGGGTCCAGGCTTAGGTTTCTCTACGTCGTGTGTTGGCCTCGGTGCCTTAGGGATAATCTCATATAAGATCCCAGATTGAGAATATATCAAATCAAGTTGTTGGGCCCTGAGGATAGCTTCTTCCTCATTCGTCACTCCTGAAGTAGATACGTCCTTAGATATATACAGCAATAGGTATTTAAGGAACCATTCTAATAAGAACTCAGGAGGAATAATGGCTTGAATGAGGCTCTTATGCCTTCTCCATTCTTGGATGTGATTTGATATGTGGGTGGCCTTGTTCTACCGAAAGGTATACAACAAGTTCACTCCAAAATCATATCAGACAGAAAGATGGAAGTGACTAAGGAAAGTGTTAGCCAAGTCCCAAAAACTGCTAAACGCAGCAGAATGCAACTCAATGTACTATTTTGCTGCAGTACTCATCAAAGTTCTTTGGAACAGCCTCAACTGAATTGAATCTTCATTCAGTGAGTTGTAAGAGAACCATAAATGGAAAGTGGTGACATGAGCTCCAGGATATTCACCAACTTTGCCTTCGAATTTCGGGATATCCAAGGGCAGCATGGTAGGGATGGGTGGCCAAGCGAGATCATGCTTCATCAGATCATTCATCGGTTTAGACAAATTTGGCAAGTTTAACATTTCCAGGAAGGGAAGCTTGGGTCTAACCTGAGCAATAAAAGTACCAATTTGGGGATTAGAGGGACCTGCCACCGCATTCCCATATGTGAAGGTGGGGTTTCCCCCTGCTACTGGTTGTGAAGTGGATGGGTTGACTTGAAAAGGGTTCCATCCATAAGCCACAAGATTGTTTGTGTAAGGTGGAGTATAAGAGGTTCTGGCTACCCCCAGTCGAAACTAGGGTTTGAAATACAGGAGCAGGTATCCCTCGGCTAAAAAGTGAAAAGGGAGAGCTCATGAACGAAGCAAAAACCAGAGTTTGGAAACCTTGATAATAAGGGTTAGTGTTTCCAAAATGCACCCCTACATATGACGGTGTTGGGCTAACGTATGGAGTGCATGGGGTAATGTGCCCAACATTCAGAGGAAATCCTTGGACAAAAGCCAAGGATCCTATAGGACCACTCTGGGAAATGTGTGCGAAGGAGGCAGGAACTGTAGGTACACTAGGAATCCTAGTGACCATACCACCAGAAGCACCTATTATACTTTTGGGATTCGGTGGTTGAACCACTCAGCTCGATATAGTTAAGGGCGTAGTAGGTATATTGGATCTAGGGGCACCTACCACGGGATGTGGTACCCCTTCATCCGGAGCGACTGAGGTGGAAATAAAATAAATTTCTCATGCAGTAGACATTATCCTGCCCACAGGGACACCAATCATGGGTGGATCAAAAGGACGAACCTGAACGATCATAGGATCATTTAAGTCAGTTAGAGGTGTATTAAATTTCGTTGCAAACTCGTCATCCTGCAAGTATTCTATCTCAAATGTGTTTAAATTAATACAGTTTGCCCTAAGTTTTGGTTCACCCAAAACTTCATTAACTCCTATCGGTTCAAAAGAACCGTCTGTGTCCAATCTTTGCCTTTGAGGGGGAGGTGGAGGTTCCAATGTAATAAGCGGAGGAAGGTTTTACAACCTTCATGACCTTGTGATAGCTTGGTCCTCCACTATTGTAAATTTGACTTTTCAAACCCTAAGGTTGGCTAAACATAGACAAACCATAGAGAAATCACTACAACAAATTCCTAAAGCCTCAACAATCACAAAGGCTACAATATATGATTTCCCAAATAAAGCTGAGAAACTGTTTCTTGGCGTCCTTGAAGAGGTTATTAGGCACAAGCGGAGGAATCACCCACTGACCTCCTACACTTTCAACAAGGGTTACCTTCCAAAGCCATCCAAGGTTAACCAGAAATAGCCTTCCAGTTTACCTGTGTATAAACCCTAGATGTCAAGAGACTAGAGGCTACCTTAACTATACCAATAGTCTGGGGGAATAGTCTCAAGCTTGATTCGTACGCATGGGTAGGGTAGCTGAGCCTGAAAATCTATCTAGGATAGAATCCCCAGATTCGTAAAAAACTTGGTTTACGTTTCGACAAGGAATCGAAGGGTTATCTACTCAGTCCATTGCCTCCACGCAGCCTCATTCTTAACTCCCATTTGAGAGGAGATTCCCAAATACTATCAATAAAGAGAAGGATTTACCTATTGAATGGCCCACTATGTCTGAATTTAAGTAAATATGGGGAGTTTACACTTCTTGTCCCACAAGTCTAGCCTAAGCTAGTAAGTGTATGGCCCTATAAAAAAAAAATTACTAATAAATTTTAATTATGGCGTTCATTTTAAGGGTTGTTTTACTCAGAAGGAAAGTGGAGTGAAAGACTATGATGTTATTGACTCGATAAGAAATGTAAAATCCAGCCGTATAAATCAATTTCAAAGCAAATGATCACTTCTTAAAACAAGCTTCTCTTTTTCTTTTTTTTTTGTAAATATAAACTGATGAAAATGCAACTATGAAAGAGAAAACTAAGACTAATTTTTGTACTTTATGAGATTTTATTTAAAAACTGAAAGTAAAATTACCATATGCAATTCAAATGCAAAATGTTTCAAATGTTTTTCTTTTCAATTTTCAAATTACTCAAAGATTACTAATGCACCTAAATGCAAAATTCTTTAGTATGCTTAGATAATCTAACTATATAAAATAATAAAAATGAAGTAAAGCATATTTATAAAAACCAAAAATCAACCACCTAAGGAAGACTTGGAACACACCCAGCTGGGAAGATACAATGAATAAAAATCACTGAAATCAATCAAAGGAAAGTGACAAACCAACACTATTCTAAAATAGAATGGTATATACAGTATCTAGAACCCTAATCACTGATTCAGACAACCAGCACTTGGACCTATTACCCAACAAGAAAATCCTCTTCAAAATGCTAAAATAAAGACAATCCAACGAATAAAAAACCCAAGGGCTTAACGAAAAGCACGAAGTGTAGTCAACAAGGAAATCAAACCTACAGTGCAATGCCAGTATTGAAGACCACGAAGCAAGAAAAAATCCACAAAGGGAAAGGGACAAGCAACACAACCCCAAAAATTTTGTTGCTCAGACTTGTACACAACTGTTCACAAGAGAAACCCATGTACTGTATGCGACTGTCTAATACAACAACCCACATATGCAAACCTTTGTACATGACTGTGTAGCACAGCAATCCATGTACAGGAGTAAAAATTTTCAATAATTTTTTTTTTATAAAGGTCTTCAAAGACCACTACAAGCATGAACCAAGACAAAACACCACACACTGAAACAAAGCAAATACTGGGAAAGGATGTACAGAGTTAACCCAGAGCAGGTTGGGCTCCCCAGCGGAGTCGCGAGTTCTGTTGTTCAAGAATAAACACCCTTATAAACCAGGGTCTGGGGTTACCAATTTACTTCTAAAACTCATAGATAATTAGCTTTAACTAAGTACAGAAAGGAAATAGAAAGAAATATTGGACTCACCCGATTACCAACAGTTGATCCAAGCTTTATCTTCTTCCACTCTGCTTCTCTCCAAAGATTTCAGGGATGCACCTCCTTCACTTGCAAAGAGAAAATTCTCCAAGTACAATCTTATACATGTATATATAACAGGATAAAAAAACAATATATATAGTGCTTAATCAAATATATTCATCAACCATAATACATGAAAGAGACTCAACACAATGTTGGAAGAATAATTCTCTTTATTAACAATTAGTGAATGAGATAAGTGTACAACCCAATGCCTGAGACAAGGAATCCTCTGCAACCAAAGGACTATGAGTTCTACTGCTCCAAGACTTCTGAAGACATACCACCAACATAACTTTTCTCTCCAAAATTGATTCATTAATGTCCTCCCCAAGTCCTATATATATACTTTGGGAAATAGAGTAGTTTCGTAGGTTGAGGAAGTTTAGATGGTTGGGGTAGTTGATGATTAAGGCCCAACTAATCTCCATTAATCATGATTTATATTTTTAAATGTAGAATGGAGATGTACATGACTATTAATATAGGCAATCCACGTGTGACACGTGAGTCTCTTAAAGGAAACCTGCGTATAGATGTGTACGCGGGTTGTAATGGAGATAGTCGCGTACAATACGCGAGTTTTCAACAAGAATAGTCGCGTATGTACGTGAGTTTCAATGGAGATAGTCACGTATGCCAATCCACACTTAGAAAAATAAAGTAGCAAGTTGGTTGAAAGGTAAATGCATCTCATGTCATGCCCATCCATAGTGTTTTGGAAAACTTCAATCCTAAAATGTCCTTTTGTGCACCAACATAAGGAATATTGTTGGCACTAGAACGGAGAAGTGCCATTTGGGTTGATAATAGAGAGAATAATGCTTGATAAAGTTATTTATTTGTGGATTTTACGAGCTTGAACTAGTACATGCTTGTTGGTGTTTTCATATTTTGAGAGTCTGAAAACTCCAAAGAAGACTCTAGGGGGGTGTTTTTTCATACAATTTAGTCTCCTGAGGCCGGAAAAGTATAAAAAAAACCATAGAAGAATCATTAGAGGAAATTTGGGGTCTAAAATGGGCCTTATAAGAAAACGTGCCAAAATAAGTTTTTGTGAGTTGGAATTCAAGAACCAATAGAATTTCAATAAAATAAGTCAACCATAATGGTTGAATTGACATATTTGTCATTAAAAAAAACTACTTTTTTTGTTCGTATTTTCGACATATCTCATTGTTGTTGGGCACATGGGCAGACCCGGGTTACCGCTTTATACGTCGCACCAACAAAAGACCCACTGTGTTGGCCCTTTCGGCAACAACCTGCGCGCAGGTTGCAGTCTCACCCGAAACAGCAATGGGGGGGCCGCAGAATCAGGTTTCTGCATGCAGAGAGGGGTATTACTGTACCTTATCCCTTCTAAATAATTACTAATCAACTTGTTGTTAACTTATCATTCATTCACATATAACTTCACAGCATAATAAACAAACCAAACTTGCATAACCCACTACAGGGAATTCACAGCGAAGCTTAGTATTAACAGAGATCTTATATTATCAGATATATTCGGTTTAATGCATGAAAATGACAGAAACAGGAATCAATACAACAAAACCACAACACCAAATATAACGTGGTTCACCCCCAGTGTAGGGGCTACGTCCATAAACTGCGTTTTATTCCTCTTTCCTCAAAACCTTAGCTTATCTGCGCACTCAGCTACAGATTCCTTCAGCTAACTGACAGCCGCGCACACAGCAGCAGGCTTCTGCGCACACAGCTGCAGACCTTTCTTACTTTCTTACAAAAACCCTCTGCGCACACAGCTGCAGAGGTCGTCCACGCACACAGCTGGGACTTGTCCTTTCCTTGCCAAAAACCGACCTTACTTCACCTTATCTTTCTTACATCAAAAATCCTAACCTATCCATTTTCCATAAGCGCTTATTTATACTGCGCAGCTTTACAAAAACCATGGTCTTAAACCATGGGCACCCACAAAACCCTAAACCCTGGATTTAAACCATGGGCTTATTACAAAGAGAGAGGGTTTTGACTTACCCTGACACCCCTAAGACTATTTTGACCCAAAGCTCCACTTACAAATTAGCCGCGGAGTTACCCCCTATGGAGTATGTGCCCCAACAGGCCCCTAAGACTCACTAGTGGCCCATCCTGGGACACTCGGCGTCTTCGCTGGTGGCTGAATCTTCTGCGCGAGGGTCTGGAAATGACTGGTGAGATTATGCAGCATTTCATCAGTGGCTTGCTCCTTTTCCACCATCTCCTATAGTACTGAAGAGGAGTCTGTATCAGCCTTTTCCTGTGCAAAATTGTCATATGTCTTCAAAATTTTGAGCTGGCTTTCCGCAGCATTGGTCAACTCTAAGGCTTCATCTACTAGGGGTTGTAGTGCACTTTCCAACATTGTCACCTTCATCCTGCAGGACTCGATCTCCTGCTGAACCTCCTTGCTGCGTTTTACTCTAGCCATCTTCTACATAGGTGGCAGTGTCTTGATCTCTATTCGGACTGCATCGAGCTCATCCTGGCGCATCTTGATGGTTTCCTGAATTTTCCCTACATCGGGATGATCCTGTAAATTTCCCAGGCTTCTATGCTGTCTTCCAGTAGTTTTGTGACACTAGCCATGTTGTCTGATATTTTGTTGCTGAAGCCTTGATATCCTGCTGGCGCTGTTCTCGTTCCTCTGGAGGAGTCTCGGGAGGAATGCGTAGTTGTAGTTCTGTAATCTGTTGCTGATATTCTATCTTCATCTGTTCTAATTCACTGTGGGACTGCTGGGCATAGTTTTTCATCTTAGCAATCTTCTACTTTGGTTCCTCTGTTTCCTGTATGTTGGAGCCAGACAGACTCCGACATGCCTCATCCAACGCTTGCAGTAGCGTAGTTGTTGTCTGCTTGGCCTCTTTCTTCTGTTGCTCGATCTCTTGTAGGCGCGCAGTGGAAGTTTTGTTCTGCTTGATGGATTCCTCCAGTTGGACCTGTGACACTTGAGCTCGGGTATGGATCTCCTTTGTAATCGCGAGCTGTCGTAGGTGCAACTTTGACATAGGTATCTTTGTATAATCAAGCTCTGCTCTTATCTTTGTCGGGGGTCGAGGATCGATGGCCGGCTGCATCAGCGTTGCACTGGAAACCTGTCCCTGGGGGTCCCTAAGGGGCCCTTGCGTACTGTCCTGCTGTGGGGGTGCCATAGTGCTACTTGCCGCAGTACTGGGTGTTGGTTTTGCAATTAGCTCTTTTAACTCTGATACCCTGGTTGTGATACTTGCGAGGCTGGAAAGATGTAGCTCCGCAAATTCGGACCATTTTTTAGTAAGCACCAACGTAGATTGTTCAAGAGCATACTCTAGTGTACTCATTGTGACAGAGGCTTCCTCCTCGACCTCTTTATCCTTTGATGCCTTTACCTTTTTGCGAGACTGCGGCTTGGTTACCTCGGCTACTTCGGGCGACTTGCGCTTCGCCGGTAGGGTAGGATCTGGTATGGTCTTGACCGACTCCTCATCCTGTTCATCCGGCTCATCCTGTTCACTATCACCATCCTGGTCATTATCATTTATCTGGGAAGCACTTGGGTCTTCGCTATCTTCCAACGGGCTTCGCTGCTGCGCCTGACTAGTACCTGCGCCACTATTGATAGCTGGAGGAACCGAAATAGAAGGTTTTTTTCCTAAATCTTTCAGCCATTCAGCCGGCCATTACTGAATGATCCACTGGATATCTAGTTCAGTGACTACATATGGTAATTTGAAACATTGCCGTTGAGGGTCTGCACGAGCTTGAAGGAAAACATGATGCATGTCGGCACTAAAGTGCGCAACCCCCTCGTACTGAGAGAACACCTCATTGGTAAGGCGAGGTGTTCGCAATATCTCATAGTGAAGGCTCATAGCATAGAATACAAACACAGTGTTCGTCATCTGTTGAGTTTCCTTTTCTGTGGAGACCCAAAGGGAAGCGTACCTTGTTGCCCCCGGTGTGCCGGGGTTTACTTCAACAAACTGAGCTTCAGTGGGTTCCTTCCATCCAACTAATGCAATAAGGATTATAAGCCATGAATAATGAAAAGGCCTACCTTTTTCTTGCGCATCGCGAGCATCCTCCAAAAATTCCTTCGCCAGATAGCTAGCCCAGTTATAAGTATACCCCTCGGCGCAGTTCATAGCAATCCTGATAACCGGGGCAGGAACTTCAGTTGGCCTGCATTTCCGGATAAGTTTGCAGGCTAAGAGTTCAGCTGCAAACCTAATGGGCTGTGCCTGAATCGCGGAAGTATGATACCCTCGTTTCCCTTTTGTCAGGCCAAACCGCTCCTTCATGGTTTGCGCGAGCTTTGTGTCTTCATGTTTGGACGGAAACTCGGTTCCCGGATCTGGTCCCGCCATAGGTAATCCTGTGATCCTATGGATAAGGGCGGCGTCAATGGGAACTTGTTGGTCCCCTATCCATAGATAGCCGTCATGTACCAAGGCTAGTAACTGCTTGGCCACTACAGTCACATGTATACCGCGTCCGAAATGGGGAATGTTGAATAGCTTGAGTAGGCCAGCTTTGTCCAAACCTGCAGCCCATGGTTGCACTTCCAGTAGCGTGACCTCATGGTCGGGGTACCTGACACGGTGCAAGTATTCGGCTGGGTCGAACTGTGGGAACTTGCTATAGTCATTGGTGTCATGATCGCTATACTTAAGCCGATCAATCTTCCCTGTCATACTGCCAATCAGCTGCACTCCTGATGGTAATGAAGGTGTGGCTAATGTAAACTGCTTCGTCCGCCGGGGTAGCGTGGTGCCTGGGCGAACAGGTGGTAAGTATGGTGGTCGTGGCGGCGGAATATTCTCACTTCCCCTGGCCGTGGCCTGGGCGGAACCAGAGGGCTCCATGGGAGGAGCTGCTGGTGTTTGCCCTGTTTGCTGCGGTCGGTCTTGGTTGCGTTTGGTGCGAATTTCAGTTCTAGACTTTTTCCTGGCAAACCGTGTCTGCATTGGCCGGGGTGGTGCTGGGGGAGTGACTTCATAGTGAGCTATGGCAGGTGGCCGAACAGAGCAGGTTATCAGACCCTCTCGCTCGAATTCTCGGACCAAGGTGTCAATCTCACGTTCAGTGGTCATGGATTCACTCACAAGGCTTAAAGGAATGCGGAATGTGATTTTTCCTATTTTAGGGATCTTCTTATACACGCTAGCAATCAATTCGGGGAGGACAGTGCATTGAAGGCACCAAATCGGATAAAAATCTTGTCCTTGTGAGACATAATTGCCAGTACCGGTCTTAGTACAGTCATTTAAAGCACTTAAAATCCCGCCGCCGCCAAACTGGTTACCTTCCAACAGTCGAATTTTGGGCCTCGAGTCATTTTCAGTCTGTGGTAGAAGCATGGTCGCAGCCTCGGGGTGATAAGAAACGGCGGCCCAATAGTGTGCTGCGACCCAACCCGGCAATATCCGTGATAGGATGATTAAATTTGAGGTGCGAACGTCTGGGCTCTGCCCCTGAAACTTACGTCGCACGTCTTGAGCTTGTCTTATAGATGTGGTGCGCACGACCTCCTGGGAGGTTTTCCGTCGGAGATGAATTCTTGTAGGGGCGTCCCCCCAGGATGTGGTAGTGCCTATTGGTATTCCCAGAGGTTGGATGTTCTGAGACTGAGATACTTGGTCCGGCATCCGCAGAAGAGTATGTCCAAGATCTGTAATCCTGACCTGGGCAGGCAGTTCTCGAGGCTGTGCTCTGAGGCAACGAAGAGACTGAGTGATCTGTGCGCACCTATGGCCATGTAGCTTGTACAGTCGTTGCTGCCAATTCTCCAGACCATCGTCTGAATCAGACATGCAGGAGCTATCACATTGCCAATCCATTACACCATCAGTATTAGGTTCGACATAATCTGCATCCGCGGCTGTGATGTTATAAATGTGATCTAAATTATCCTGCTCCCCTTCATCTCTGAGTGGTTCGGTATATCTCTCTCCTTGGGATGGATCGAGGGGTATAATAACGCGCAGACCATTTCCTTCGAAGGTCATCTGCCTCCTTTTAAGGTTGACGACTGTAGCATTGGCCATGGCCCACTCAATTCCCAGCAGGGCGGGGTAAGGGTTGCTGTCATCAATGATCTCAATTACTTCGAAATCTGCCAGAGTACTGACCCCATCAATGTCGATTGGGACACTAAGAAGTCTCCCCAGCGGTACAATCTTTTGCTGGTTAGCTAGTCGTAGCTGTATGGGTGACCAAACCAGGGAAGGCATTCCCATTTTTCGCCACGTCTGCTTAGGGAGGACATTGACATCTGATCCTAGATCGAGGATGACGTCAGTCATATCATATTCCCCTATCTGAACATTCAACCTCATTTCCCGTCCCGTTCGTCAGAAACGACTAACAATTTTCTCCGGATCAAGTCCTCTCTGATGGTCTGTGACAGCAAGAACTTTTTGCAGCTCGTTTAGAGCGTTCTGATTGCGCAAGAGTTTCATACAGCTCTGCAAGAAAGAAGATAGTGTACTTACTTTATCTAGCGAGGCCCCCTGTAGCTGCGACGCCTGCTGGTGTTGCCGCGCAGGGATGTCTACGGCGCCATCAATGTTAGCGCGCCGGTTCTCCAGGACTGATGTGGTATCTTTCGCCGGACCAGGGACAGGTCCTTTTTTACAGATCTGTTGTGAGCTCATTGTGGTAGGTTGTCCTGGCGAGTCTTGAGAATGCGTCACAGCTCCACTCCGGGTGACCACATTGAGGGCGGGGCCAGGTCGTTGTTCCACAGAAATCAACTGAATACTTGAGGCAGGGCTACGGCTATTTTCCTGTATCTTTGCAAGGAGCTGTGGACATTGTTCAATGACGTGATCTACTGCGCGGAAATATCGACATGTCGTAGTGGGGTTTCAACAGTCACGGGACAAATGACCAGCTTGGTTACAATTGTAACACACAACCTGGCCTCTACCTCTACCAGTCATTCCACCACGGCTACGACCACCAAAAGCACCTCTGCTGGGGTTGCCACCTCGGTATCCATAACCATCATTATTCTGGTTGTCGTTATGGACTCGGTAAACATCAGAGGTGCGCTCTCGCATAAGGTCATAGCTGCGACATTCTTCTTCATTATGGCCAACAGACTTACAAAATTGGCAGTAGGGATTTTTGGGAACTGGGACATATCTTTGGAGAAGAGGGCAGTGCTCAGGGCGATGTTGGCCAGAGGTGCGGCAAATCTCACAATATATCACTCCGGTATTGACTTGGGTGGGCGCGCCAGAGGTAAGATAAGTTCTGACCATGGGGCACTGGTCCCTATCATGACCTTCAGTCCGACATTGCGTACACCAGACCTCCTCGCGATTGGTTTTAGATTTCTTCATGTCACGAAGTTCCAGGGCCATTACTGCCAACTGCGCTTGGATTTGGGCAATCCCAGAGTCATCTCCGACAGGGGCAGTTTCTAGCTTCATTGCGATTTCCAGGGCCTCTTGCTGGTCAGCAACCTTCTGTTGCATGAGCGGCATTCTGATATGCGGCAGTAGCGCAGCAATAAACCATTCCTTGTGCTGCGCAGGACTAATGGTAAAGCTGACTTGATCTAATAAGATTTTGAATCTCTGGTCGAAGTCCCACACGGATTCTCTGCGCCGTTGTTGAATCTCTTTGAGTTCCGTGATGCTCTGTGATTCTGATTTCGGTTTCTTAAATTCCTTAATGAGGGCGGCTTTGATTTCATCCAAAGTAGGGTTCTTGTTGCTAGAAAATTTCATGAACCAGGTCAAATCCCGGTCACGAAAGGAAGTAATAAGCTGTGCAGTTCTCAGATCCAGGTCGGTAATCCCTTTCGCGTTCCAGACGGCTTCACACAAAAACCAGAACTGTTCTGGGTCTTTTGATCCCGTACCTTTGAAAATGGGCAGCTTAATATTATCAGCTAGGTGGGCCATGTTGGGTTTGGGAGGTTGAGGGGGAGGGCAGGCCTTTGACGGGGGGGGGTTTACAGGGTTAGGTTGACCTCTGGTTGGTATACTTGGACTTGGCTCCTGGGCACTCTGCGGCTGAACCTTATGGGTAACAAAGCGACACTGAGGTGTAGTAGGAGGGTGTCCTTCGGGGTCGGCTTGTGAAGGGCTGTCAGGGGGAAGGGCGGTGGTCTGTCCTGAAGAGTAGGATTCAAAACTGCGTTTGCACCGTTGCTCACTTTGGGGCAACCCCGTTGGCGCGTCGAAGGTATTTTCTCTTGCAAACATATGTTAGTACTAGCAGTCTGACTCAAATAGTAAGATGCCTTTTTCAACCAATAGTATTTTAATATTTAAGCTTAAGGAATTTAAAAACTTACCACGGGGCCCTGTAAAGAACTGCCGTTCAGCTTCGCTGAAAGAAGTACTTGTATCAATGGTGAACTCTGTCACGAAGGCCTCCAACGTGCACGTCGTCCAGAAGTCAACAGCGCGAGAGACCTCGTTATTCACGTTTTTCACAAGGTTGACCCTTGCGGGGGTCCACGCATGAATCCGTCGAGTTTGAAAGTTCGTCCTTCTTTCCGTTAACCTAGACAACCACTGGTGCAACTCTATATGGAAACGACCAAAGAAAATTTCATAAGTATCACAAAAAACATACCGTTGTAAAAAGTCACTTGCGCTTCGACTCGGATTCGTATTTTCTTGCTGCGCAAATTGCAGACAGGTCGCAGCGAACCAATCACTGACGTCCTTCACCGAGGGCCTCCAAAACATAGCCCTTGTGGTACAAAGTAAACCCCTCGCGAGCAGTTACTGAGTTCAAGTCCCGACAACGGAACCAATTTGTTGGGCACATGGGCAGACCTGGGTTACCGCTTTATACATCGCACCAACAAAAGACCCACTGTGTTGGCCCTTTCAGCAACAACCTGCGCGCAGGTTGCAGTCTCACCCGAAACAGCAATGGGGGGGCCGCAGAATCAGGTTTCTGCATGCAGAGAGGGGTATTACTGTACCTTAGCCTTTCTAAATAATTACTAATCAACTTGTTGTTAACTTATCATTCATTCACATATAACTTCACAGCATAATAAACAAACCAAACTTGCATAACCCACTACAGGGAATTCACAGCGAAGCTTAGTATTAACAGAGATCTTATATTATCAGATATATTCGGTTTAATGCATGAAAATGACAGAAACAGGAATCAATACAACAAAACCACAACACCAAATATAACGTGGTTCACCCCCAGTGTAGGGGCTACATCCACAAACTGCGTTTTATTCCTCTTTCCTCAAAACCACAGCTTATCTGCGCACTCAGCTGCAGATTCCTTCAGCTAACTGACAGCCGCGCACACAGCAGCAGGCTTCTGCGCACACAGCTGCAGACCTTTCTTACTTTCTTACAAAAACCCTCTGCGCACACAGCTGCAGACCTTTCTTACTTTCTTACAAAAACCCTCTGCGCACACAGCTGCAGAGGTCGTCCACGCACACATCTGGGACTTGTCCTTTCCTTGCCAAAAACCGACCTTACTTCACCTTATCTTTCTTACATCAAAAATCCTAACCTATCCATTTTCCATAAGCGCTTATTTATACTGCGCAGCTTTACAAAAACCATGGTCTTAAACCATGGGCACCCACAAAACCCTAAACCCTGGATTTAAACCATGGGCTTATTACAAAGAGATAAGGTTTTGACTTACCCTGACACCCCTAAGACTATTTTGACCCAAAGCTCCGCTTACAAATTAGCCGCGGAGTTACCCCCTATGGAGTATGCGCCCCAACAATTGTGTTTTTACTCAAATTTTGATCGGGAGAGCTCGTTGGATGCGGAATTTGATTCCGCATCCAACGAGTACCCACACTGCATACTTTTGACAGACCCCTCTACCCCAAAAACAAGAAATACCTGAAAAAAAGAGATGATAATGTATTATCATCACGTTTTTTCAGGTATTTCTTGTTTTTGGGGTAGCGGGGTCCATCAAAAGTATGCAGTGTGGGTACTCGTTGGATTCAGAATCAATTTCCGCATCCAATGAGCTCTCTCGGTCAAAATTTGAGTAAAAACACAGGGAGATATGTCGAAAATACGAACACAAAAAGTAGTTTTTTTCTTTCTTCCTCCAAAATTAATCAATATTATTTTATTATTTTAACTTTTATTTTATTATTTTAACTATTATTTTATTGTTTTCCTTAGGAGGCCCATTTTAGACCCCAAAATTCCTCTAATGTCTCTTAGCTTTGGAAGAAGTATGGGGCACCTTTTTCATACTTAATCAAGAAGGTCTGAAAAAGGTTAAACTACCATCTACCCAATGCTCCTTCAAAAGCAGTATATAGCCTGAGTTTTACGAGTGTAAAGGAAAGCAAGATCACTCAGAAATATCCATTTGATTACGAGAAATGGGGCTTACAACAGTAAACTCGATGCTTTGTTCTTGAGTTTTGTGAGCATGACAAAGTCATAAAGTACACTCAAAACCTTTGTTATAGTGGATTTCACCACACTAGGTGAATCACACATTGTATGGCCTTCCCCTATCCCGCTGCAGACTCATTAGCCCCTATGGACCACTTTTTGTCTTTTGATGTGTCCTTGATCATCCCTAAAAAACATAAGAAAAGTGATATACGCAGCTTTTTCCTCGATAACCGCGTACATATGCGGATATTTCCTCTATAGTCGCGTACATTGGGATGTGTACATAATCCAAATCCTTTTGGAGCATTCCTTGACTTGGATCCGACTCATATGACTCCTGCCCTTCCATATGCCTTGAGATCGCATGGATTCGACCTTTCAGTATCCCTTTGAAAAGCTATATAAGGAACCCATTGAGACATTGAAAGCATAAGAGAGAA
>LPNX011198673.1:198934-216444 GCA_001517045.1 Pseudotsuga menziesii
CCAGAATAAGGTACGAGGTTCGATCCTTTAGTCTTAGACATTTTATTTCTATTGCATATTGGGAAAGATTGATTTCTAGAGTCTAGCCGTCTGTTGTGGTACCCCAAGCCATAGGAATTTCTCTCCGTAACAACCTTTTTCATGTTTGGGTCTAGAGCACGAAAAAGAGAAAACTAAGATCGTACCGGGGGTTTCTTTTCCGTAAGTTTAGTTCCTCAGGTCTAGAAAAGTGATAAACCTATACCTGAGAATACTCTTCTCAATTTCGAAGAAAAGAGAGTGCTCCTTTTTCGTATTATTCCACATGGTCTAAAAAAGTGATAAACTACCACCAATGTGGATTCCCATTCACATATTCTTAACAAGCTCGAACGGACAAGTTTACTTGGTAGTCAAGTCTATTTTGAGGAGTCAGACATGGGCCTAAATAAACTCCATAAAAGTGGGGATCCTTATAAAAGGGATATCTTGTAAAAAAAGACCAATAATGAGGCTCCCGTAAACCTATGAGAAATTCAGCATGAATACCAAAAGACAACAAAGTTTTCTAAACTAGGGTACTCATGGAAAGGAGTCCCTATCCATGGAGGAACAATGATATAGACAAGGTAAAAATTGTTAAACACCATAGTCCGTGGTCAAAGAGGTAATCCTAGAGTTAAAAACGGATAAGGTATAGATGCAAAAGTACATGTGAAAGATCCAAATCCTACCCAATCTGAGTGGATACATTTTTTTAAAGACTTCCAACCTGTTGCATTGGGGAAAAGACATGGTATTAGTTCAATTATAAAAATAATTTTCAAGCTATAGACTAGAAACCCAAAAATTTAAAATTTTTGTATATATAGTTCAAAAATAGAATTAAAACATACCATTTGACAGTTTTACCCAATTTGGAAATACTTCACCTTTGGCTTGGATTTCTTGACGAGGAAAAAATGGTGGACGACTTCAAAATCCTCAAGTGTTAGGTTGGTTAGCTTTGTCTTCTCCTTCATTCCAACCATTCTAAATTTCATTTTTATGCAAATATTTAATGTTTTGGGCCTGCCTTAGGAAGGTTGCGCAGTACATGCGGGAAGGCAACTAAGACAGTTGCATACACACATTCTACACACGACCTACTTGAGGGAAACTCATGTGTGACATGAAACCTGTTTAAAGGACAGTCGGATGTACTGCGTGACATAGAAAATTTTATAGTATGGACAAAATTGAAATAATTGGATGAATTCTAATGATCAATGGTGGTCAAATGGGCAGGTTCAACATGGTTTTAGAGGGGAGGGAACAAGAGAATGAATACATGGACCGAGATGCTCTCCATGATGCCCTGACTTTGCAGGAATTACAACAAAGTGATTCACTAAATTTCTTCTGCACTTATCCAATGAGGGCTAATGTCCGCTTGCTTGCAAGTTTGATCGACTATTGGGATCACGACCTCGGTGCTTTTGATATTCAAGGTGAGATCTTGCAGATAACTATAGAAGACATGTATTTCATTATGGGGTTGTCTCATAGGGGTATTCCTTTGAACCTCGAGGGTATTGGTAGGGGTGGTGACCCTATGAGTGACAAAGACTACGTTGACACCTACTACACACCAGGTAGTCAGAAGAAGGGATCATGCATCCGAATTTTTCATATCACCAGCTTCCCACTATAGGTAGTGATAAGTACAACAGTACGGGTTGCAGGATCTTCTTCATTACATCTCCCCACTTAGACACAAATGATATTTGCAGTGAAATATGTACAGGGTACGTTTTTCGATTGGTGTTCAGGTGTGATCCTAATCATGACAAAGAAACTCTTTGAATGCAAGAGAGGATGCCACAAAAACTTTGGATATTCTATCATATTGGTAGGATTCTTCTTTGAGAGAGTTTCTTTCATCATCCCTATAGTGCCACTTCCATCATTTTCTCCTTGTCAGCCTAGACTGACCAGGTGGGGAGAGGTCTTCCTCTGTCAAGGTGGCAGAGGATCGGTCTAGGCTGTATATGATGATGACTTTTATGTGTGGTGGGAGCAACAGTTTCCAACACTTGAGAAGTTTCCTTACTCCATATTAGATTTCCGAGGAGACAATGATTTGGTCCTCCTTCTAGGGGGAGGATGGGGAGAGCTAGGTATTTTTATTTTTATGTTTTTAAATTTTTATGAATTTTTTATCATAAAATTATATACATATGTTTAAGAGTTTTGGTCCACTTTTAATGTTTTTGAAATGTAGATGTTGGACCTATGCACCCCGATGGGCACCCCAGGATGTTTGTGCGGCCCGTACAAGGTGGGGACCAAGGGATACTCAAATTTCTCGAGGGAAAGTTGTCCAAGCTGACCCAGGGAATTCCCACTATACGGATTGAGTGGATTCCTGTTGTCAAGCGAGAATTTGTAGTAGGGCTTCCTCCCACTTGGATACGCCTCTTGAAGAGGGTATCCAGGGTCATTCTATTTTACAGGGAGGCCGAAGAGGCTACTGCAGTAGATGATGTTGATGATCAGGCCTATAACTATGATCATTTTATGGATTGTGATCCATTTTTTTTGTATATTTATACAGTTGTGACTGGATCTTAGGATCAAAAGCTTGAACTATCTATGGACATATTTTTACATATTGTTAGCTGGAATATTTCACCTTCTGGGGACAGTAAGGTGTTCCACCGGTCTAAATGGTTCAGATCTAGAACAAATGAAGGACAGAAGTTGAAGACCCTCCCTGGACGTCATAGATACCTCGAATGTGATGCTTCGATAGTAACCCTGTGTACCTGCAATCAGCTTAAACACACAAACACATCAAAGCTTCCAAAGTATAATCTACTGATCCATCTTAGTGACTAAGGAGTATAACAACATACATGTCAAATCAAACAACAACAATAATGTGGGACGAAAATCAACTTGCATTAAGATAAAAATGGAGAAGTTTACAACCAAGACTTATTGTTGACATGCATCTCCATGAAACCAAGCACTCTCATCCCCATAAGCTCCGACTCTAACTCTATATGCTCTCCAATGGATTAGACCAAGTAATCAATCAACAACACAACAATACCTTAAGAGTTCTCCCCTCAACCATGGGCATGAGATTGTATTTATAAGGCTCAATGGATAAATATGGTTGAGAGATTAGTGGATGAGGTGGCCTCTAAGATCCTAGGATGAGGGATCTCGAGCTCAACTAACCCACAATGATAGGGATAAGGGAGGACATGAGTCTCATCATCTAAAAGCCTCGAGAAACTTCTCTTTTTCCCTTTTTACCGAGGGTACCGCTTTTCTCCTTCAATGATAGAGAGGTTTTGGTAAGCAACACTTATGGACTAAGGGCCATAAGTGGTGGCACTGCTTGTGGAAAACAAGGGATAGGTGGTGTGAACAAGGTACTACTCCTGGACAACAAGGAAAGTGCGGTGCTGGGAATTTTCATGAAATATTTACAATTAGCATGGGTTTCCACTCCAAGTGCTGGGATTAAGGGAAAATAGGTATGTCAAAGGTCTTATCACATGATGGTAACAAGATTTTGGCATAACACATATATATATATTTTTCCTGGTTATTTACATGTGTTTTAAATGTATCTGTTATGTATATTTTACAAAATGTGTGTTAAGTGCCAATATAGAATGTAGATTGGATATGCATCAGTTAATGTATTTTCATTTCGTGGAATGCAATTAAATGAAATATAATCAAAATTTCTTTCAAGTAATCTAACCTGGAAAAATTGATGTAACAAGGTAGGTTTGCAACAAAATGTGGTTAATTTTGCGTGAACTGTGGTTGTTGCATCGGGTTCTTGTCTTGCCACTTTGCTATCAACTATGGCCGGTATTCAATAGTGTGATCTACGGAAGTGAAATATGTACATTGAGGCTGTAGGTTCAAATAATCCCTCTAATAGTGTCCTAAGACTCCACAATTATAACACATCATTTGTCTGCGACCTCATCCCATAACACCTCCTCAACCAAAGCCTCTACTGTGACCTCTGTGGAATCCTCCTTGTGGTTGATACTTCGATTGGTTAAACTGCTGCTGTTGGTTAGGCTATGGTCGAGGGTAATATGGTTGGGTATATTGTGGTTGTTGGTTAGCCTATGATGGAATGTACTATGGTTGAGTATATTGTGGCTATTGTTGATTATACTGCATCTGATTGTACAACGGTTGCGGTGGAGCAAACTGTGGTTATTGTTGTGTGAAATGTGGTTGTTTTCACGGTCGCATCCTCTCTGATGGTCGATTTTATTCTCATTTCATAATATGTATCCATTGTTCTCTCTTAAGTCGTATGCTCTGCAATCCTTCTCTTCGTGACCAGCAAATCGACAAAAATTGCAAAACAGGTTTGTCATCTTCAACACAACCTTTTGAAGATGCATTCCTCTGACTGATGTCCTTTAGTATTATAGATTCAACACCTTGGTAGAACACCTTGACTCAATGTATTAGGGGCTCAGGCTTGAAAGTATTCACAAAATTCTGGACATTGATCCTTATGATGTCCGTCCGTGCGACATCGAGTGCACCATACTTATTCACAGACATCCTTTCCTTTATTAATATACTGGAACTTAATAGTAATATTTGTTAATTGTGATTGGATATTATTCATCCCAACCCCTATTTCTACAACTGGTGAAGCTTCCAGCTTCATCACAATTTCCAGGGCCTCTATTTTTGTTGCAATATTCTACTGCATTAGTGGCACCCGAAAGTATGGCACCAATGTTGCGATGAACCATTATTTGTGTTACACATAATTCATCCTGAAGCTGATCTTAGCCATCAAGGTCTTCAACCACTGATCAAAACCCCATACCAATCGTTTGGATATTGTTTTATTTCCTTCAACTCAATAATTTATTGTAACTCAGATTTGGGTTTTATGAACTCTTCAATCTATCTGGTTCTAATTTGTGCTAGTGTCTTATGTTAATGTTTTGTCGACACTTGTATGAACATCATGTACCAATCCAATGCTCGTCCTAGAAAGCTTTTCGCTAGTTGTCCTTTCTTGATATATTCATCTTGGACCTACTTTAGAGTCCATACTGCTTCAGAGAGAAACCAATAATGCTCAGGAACTTCTATTCCATTCCCGTGGAATAAGGGTAGTTTTACGTCATCACCCGCCATTCTAGGTCTTCTTGCAGTATTCGTTGATTCACTACTATTACTCCTGTGGTGACACATAGGGAGTTCTTGTGATGATCTGGTGTTTCTTCCTGAATGTGGTGCGGTGCACGAAGGTGTAGTTACATTTTTTATTTGGGTCAATCCTTCCTCGGGATCAGGCATAGCCTAGTCATCTCCTTCATCATTTTAGAGATTTTTATGGAGAGAAATTCCTATGGCTTGGGGTACCACAACAGACAACTTAACTCCAGAAATCAATCCTTTCCTATATGCAAGAGAAACCAAACAACTAACACTAAAGGATCTCGATTCGTACCTTATTCGAGACGGTTGGTGTAGATCCCCATTGAGCTTTCCAACTTCAGCTTGAATTGATGAATTGCTTCCTCAACATTCAATAAACAAGACAAGAATACTATATATAATTGTGTTAGCTCTACTCTAGCATATATAAGCAATAACATATAATCATTTGAAATCATCCATGGATAAAACATTCATTCAAACACACATTATTGGACAGGAAATGATATTTCTATTGATATAAAATCAAAGATTAAAATGAATACAACCTCTGTCAGCATGTCTGCTAATCGGAGAAACCGAGTCCCCCACTTGGCCCTCCACCACTTCAATCATCCATATCTTGATAGCAGGATCATAAGCAAAAGGTAAGCTTGGGAAGAACACAAAAGTGCTCCAAGGGACAAAGGGGATGCAGACTCAAGCACAAGTTCCGGCAACAATGGACTATAGTTCTCTTGCTCTCAATTCCTCATATGCCTTCAATATATCTAAAGGGTTCCTTATATAGCTTATCAATGGGGTAATGAAAGGTGGAATCTGAGCGATATCAAGACATAGGGAAGGCCAAGAGACAAGTGAGTCGGATCCACATCAAGGAAAACTACAAAAGAATTTGGCCTTTTGCACACATCCCGATGTAGGCGGTTTTAGGGGTCAAACGGACGTATATACACGAGAAAGGGTTTAAAAGTCATGTATGGAAATTTTTTCATGTTTTTAGGGATGATATAGGAAACATAAAAGGAACAAAAATGGTCCATGGGGTCTAAGGAGTCTGCATAGGGATAGGGAATGCCATAAAAGTGTGATTTACCATATGTGGTAAAATCAGCTACAACAGATGCCCCCTAATGTGTGAGGTCAGAGGGGTCATACGATGGGCGAAATACATTATAAGTCCATCCCATAAATGAAGTGATGAAGAACCCAGTGGAAGAACCAGCCACCCAATCAGCACTATACACTGATATAAATCTGCATATAACTGCGAATACATATAGCAGTCCCGAATACACAATAGTACAATGGCCATGAATAGGTATGATACAATATGACATATGTGGTCATCACCATGTACAATATACATAGATCAGAATCTCCCTAATGAAGATATACAAAGGATCATGATCTCCATGAAGGCTGAAGATATACAATGGATCAAGATCTCCATAATGGCTAGAAATATCTGACATATACTGGAATCAAGTCACAAGAGCTGAAATCTCGTGAACATTGGTACGATCAAGGAGTTAGCATATATGAGATGCCACTAATCTAGAAGGCCTTCTACACACACTGCTATGAGTATATGTCCTACTATGTGTATAGAGGTGTCAAGGTCGAACATAGTAGTCCATCATCTGATTATCGGTCATTGATGTATATCATTAACAGACGCAAGATCACCCACCAATAATGAAAATAGGAATCAAGGTACTAGAATGCAAACTAACAAGTGTGAATAAATGTGTTGAGGTTGAACACTTGAGAGAATCCATGGATCAGGGGACATTGATGTATTTCCAAAGAACTGTCGATGGCGAGAGAACCTGCCACTGATGACTGCAAGTCTCAAGGCACTCAAAGATGACTTTAGATTCATATCCCAGAATAAATGATCTGAAGTCGATGGGATGAAATCCGCTGGGAGGGAATTAAGGCATCCCCCATTATCCAACATGAGGTACTCAGCAATGCTGTATAATGTGGAAGGACTCGATCATAAAGTGCATGAACTAGTAACTATACTAGGAATGGCCAACATGAAAAGTCAAGATAACTGAGGAATGGCCGACTCAAGTTTCAACTTCCTTCGAACAAGAGCATAACAACAATTGGTGACTAAATGTACGCAGCATAGACTCGATATGCAAAAATGGGACATCTCTATGACACAGGAGGTATCGACAGAGGCTCCATAGGAACTATAAGCTTAACCAGTCGGTGGAGATAAACTCAGCTAAACGAGTACAGCTCCTAAAGTCAAACTATTAACCCAACCAATGGATGTGATATACAGTGCTCTGTTCAAAGACGACACGACTCTGCTGCTGCCAAAGATAACATCTTTCCTTGTCTGGCTTTTTGGTTTTTTAATTTTTTTGGAATTTTTCAAATATTTGAAAAGCTTGAAAAAGAATAAAATCACTTTAAAGTTACAAACTAGGAGGATATGAGTGTCAAATGGGAAAACAAAATAGTTCCAAGTAGTGGAAGATACCTATGCTTAATGCAAGGACACATGTGTAGGATAGTGACACTCAGGGGAAATTCCCCTCCCGATAAAAATAGGGAATCAAGCTACAAAGGATATATATAAAATGGCTCTATGTGGCTAGACATGAGACAAGCTCGGGCTATATGTCTAATACTCAAAGTCAGGGAAGCCGGCATAAGGCTCAATGAGGTAGGAAAAGCTCATGATAATGTAATTACAACTTGACATAGGGTAGTCTGGGGGAAATAGGCCAGCAAAAGATCAAGAGGAGTATGAGGCTCTTGCAAAATGTCATGGCAATACTATACAACAGACTCCCACACCCTAAAGGGAAAAAATGTCGGCATGGGCACCAAATGCAAATAAGGCGCTAACTAGGGTACCTATGTAAGGTCAAGCTCTACCACTCAAGTCATGCCACTTCTAAAACAACAAGAACATTCAGTGACAAGATTGAATGGGTTCGTACCTATGGTTATGATGAAATCGTCATAAGGTCATACAAAATGGAAACAGTGGGGAAACCTAACCTATATGCTAGTTTAGACATGATACCTGAAATCGGCATGAACAGGTCAACCCAATGATCGAAATGGCGCTCAAAACGGTCTCCTACATCATATATTAGTCAAAAAATGGTCCAAAAGGATTATAAATGGTCCAAACTATAGAAAAGGGTGTAAAAATTTTGAAAAATTTTGAAAAATTTCTATGAATAGTAAAAAATTCAAAACATTATATAACATTTGAAATTTTTACCCAATTGAGCTCAGAACTTCAACAGCAAAATTCCAGGAGATCCAGCCGGTGGAATCCACTACCGTTTTTTCCAGGTAATTACGCATGTCCTGCTCTTTCATTTTCATGCAAATTTTATAATTTTCCATGGTCAAATCAGGATTCTAGGCCATTCTAAAGTGCGCGCTACAACCCACACGGAAATCGAGGTTTTTTTTGCATATAGGGATGGATATTAGGGGAAAATGCCCTCAAAGTCATGTACATACGTGGTTGTTTAGCAAACATTCACGTATAAGGCTGCGTTCAAGGTTTTTTAAGTGTTCTAATGACTCAAACTTGAATTTAATATGCAGGATGGTTCTAGAATGGAGAGAACGTGAGCATGGGGATGTAGAAGAAGCAGTTCATGGTGATCTAATGACACAACAGGCTCTTCATGCATGCGAGCTCTACAAGTTTTGGTTTCTTGATGGATTACGGGCCAAACCAAGACTGCTGTAGATGCTAGTAGACTACTGGGATCCAGACTCACAGTCTTTCTAGATTGATGGGATGTCCCTCACCATAGAAGTGGAGGACATATACTTTATTACTGGACTTTCCCGACGGGGGGAAGTGGTGAAATTATGGTCTCGCGGGCCCCGAGGTGGCCTCACCATCGATGGGTACATAGCCGTGTATTGTTATCCATACATGGAGAAGGTCAGGACTCAGATCCCAACTAACTCCATACAAGTGCTAGGCCTAAAGGCCATACTACTAACACTGGGCAGGATAGCAGGGCTAGCTTCAATCCACTAGGCCTCACAACCTCTGATGTTCTATGTAGTGGAGTGCATGAGACCCACTGTGTACGATTGGAACACTACACTACTCAGCAACATGAAACACCAGCTCAGTGAGTCCAAGATGGGCAAAGTATGAAACTTTGGTTTCAGTAGCATACTGAGCAAGTTTTTCTTCGAGCGTGTTTTGGGATTGAGCCCTAGAGTTGACGTTCCTCTTCACAAGGTTCGATATCTGGCCCAACGATGTTGGACAGATGCGATGCGTATACTGGGTGGAGGTAGGGTGTCCAACCCCTATCTAGTTGATCTCTTTCCATGGTGGTGATGGTAGAGAGTTGCCATCGATTATTACCCCTATGCGAGGATATATTTTCGGGGAGACCCCGACATGCCATTACCACCACGATCGGCATACGGTGACATTGGTAACGAATCCCAACCCTCTTTTTAATATTTTTTGAGTTATTTAATTTTTTTTTGTTTTTTGATATATGGAATCAAAAATACATGTTTTTGCATGACAACATATAGTGACATCCTATCATGTGTATGCAGATGTAGGACCACAGCAGCCTGAAGGATTCCCTCGTCATAGACAGAGGGGAAGAGGAGATGACATTACGGGTGTGGATGTGGAGTGGATGCTCCAAAGCATTCATACCAACTTCATGAGGCTAACACATAGGGTACCCATGGTGCAGGTCGAGGACCGGCCTGAGGCCATGCAGCGTCAGGTGGTGGGTGTGCCACGAGCATGGGTGCTATTATTCAGACGACTGGCTAGAGTTGTGGTGACATTCCATGATCAGAACCCCCCTCCTCCTCCCCAGGCTTAGATACCTGGGAGTGATACATTTTGTACTACCTTGTATTTATATTTTGGTGGCTCGAGAGCCCCGTTTTTGTATTATGACACTATGTATTATGACATTTTGGATGCTTTAATGAAATTTTTTTATGATGATCAGTTTATTTATTTACATGTGTAAAAATTTATGTTTGTGATGATATTACTGTCTATGAAACAAATGTCAAACTAACATGTAGTTAGAATATGACTCAGCAACTTGATTATTAATTCTTGGAACATGTATGTATGTTATGTTGTCAAATTGTCATTCTATCAATCTCACACGTAAGAATCTCTGTAATAATGTTGAATCTCTAACATGATACAAACCATTAATCTGTGACCCTACTAAATCCAAATCAAGACGTACCTCAAGAGAGAGAACACGATGTGAAATGGCATCTTGTAGAAGCTCGATAATGGCACTATATTCAACAACATTGTTTGAATAGGGCCATAAAAATATGCCTTTTGAAGACAATACCTGATTTGTAGGAGTATAAATCACCCAAGCAGCAGAGGCTGAGTGTCGAGTGTGACAGCTTGCACCATCTGCAAATCCTATATAAATGGAAGACTCCACTGACATCTGCCATAAGAAATGAAAGCTAATCAACAAACCCGATCACCATAAGAAATACCTAACTATGCAAAATGTTGTACAATAATATACAATAGCCAGCCCTGGCTGAAAATCAGGCATAGTAATTTTTAAGATAGAGCCCATTTCTAGGCTCCACCAAGCCCGTCCCCTCATAATCTACTAGCTCATAAGCGCCCTTATCTAACACACGTTTAACCACGTAAGGACCGTGCCAAATAGGGTTGAATTTTCCTACCCCCAAGGGTTCTTTAACTTGATCCCACAAAGGACCAAATCTCCTTCACTAAACCTCCTTGGACGGACAGATTTATCGTACTGGACCTTAACATGATGCTTATTCACTTCTAAATCCATAAAATCATCTCGACGTTGCTCATCAAGCTACTCTAAATGGACCAAACGTTCATTAAATGGAGAAGTGTCTGGTAAGAGCTCTATGGCTAGCTTTAAAGAAGGGATCTCGCACTCAACCGGTAATACAGACTCCACTACATGTACAAGCTGATATGGAGAAAAATCGGTGGTATTCTTAACCGTGGTCCTATAAGCCCACAAAGTAGGATATAACATAATATGCCAATTGGTCTTGCTTTGTGCAATGGTTCGTTCAAGAATAGACTTCAGTGATTTGTTCACTGCTTCAACTTGTCCATTCGCTTGAGGGTAATAAGAATAAGAATGCTCTTGCTTATACCTTAACTTCGAGGCCAACTCTTCCATCATCCGATTCTGAAAGTGCCTACCATGGTCAGTGACAAGCTCTTTCAGAATACCGAATCGAGTAATAATCTGGTTGAATACGAAGTGTGCGGTTGTCTCATCGTCGTATTTAACTGTAGGCATAGCCTCAACCCATTTCATGAAGTAGTCAATAGCCATGATAATATGATGATGGCCCCCAGCCGAAGCTAGGTTACAATCCATGAAATCAAGGCCCCACTTAGTGAAGGGAGCGGTAGTGATAATGGGATGTAACAGGGAAAGATGTGAGCACATATTACATGTGAACACCTGGTAAGGGTGGCACGTCTTGACCGTATTAACACAATATTTAAATATCGAAATCTAGAAATAAACCACTCTCAAGATTTTTTGGGCTGTAGAAATCCTAGATAAATGACCACCACATGCCCCTCCATGACAATCATTCAGCACAAGCTTATCCTCCTCATGAGTTAAACAATGACATAAGATGGAATCTATCCCACGGCAGTACAATGTATTATCCACTATGAGGTAATTCTTAGAAACATGATGTAATCATCATCGTTCATCCCATGAAAGGTGAGTAGGTACCTTCAATGTTTGTAAATATATGATAATGTCCCCATACCATGGATCCAAAGTTGAGATCAAGAAGATGTGCTCATCGACAAATGTATCTTCACAAGTTTCCTCCTCCTCGCTCGGGAAATCAGATATAAGCTCTTCAAAAATCAACTATTTTTTCAATTTTGCCAAGAAAAACTCGAGATCAAATTCTTGCAAGATGACAATCCACTTATTATACTTTCCCCCTATCATCCTTCTAGTGAGGATGAACTGAAATGGATTGACATGGGCAACCACCAAGGTCTGGTGAAGGAGAATATAGTGTCTCAATCTTTGAGCTGCATGAATGGTAGCTAGGGCAAGCTTCTCCACATGGGAATAATGGATCTCCGAATCTATAAGGTTCTAGCTTAGATAATATATGACATGCTCTTAGAGCTCCTCATCCTCTTGAACCAAAACCATACCAATCGTCTCCATAGACACGACCACATAAAGTAGAATGTCACAGCTATAGTCGGGTGGACTAATCACTGGGGCCAATGCTAGGAATTGCTTAAGCACATCAAAGGACTCTTGGGATAGATCATCCCGACAAAAAGTAGTGTCCTTCTTCAAAAGACGCATAAAGTGTCTAGTCAAATTGGCAAAATTCGCGATGAATCTGCGTAAGAAGTTTTCCATGCCTTGCAAACATTGAACATGTCTAATGTTTTTCGGGGGAGACAATTGAAGTATTGCCTCAACCTTTAAAGGGTCGACTCTTATACCCTCCTTGGAGACAATGAACCATAATAAGCGACTAGACTTCACACAAAAGATACACGTGTGAGTATTTAACCTTACCAAATAATGGCGGCACCTTTTAAACACTAATCTCAAATGGTAAGAATGATGAGAATGAGAAACAAGGTCATCCAAAAAGACTTCAATAATTGATTTGAGATCATGGAAGATCAAGGTCATAGCCCAATGAAAAGTGGTTGCGGTGTTTTTAAGGCCGAAGGGCATCTTCCGATATGCAAAGGTACCCCAAGGACAAATGAAAGCAGTCTTATGTTGGTCCTTAGGTTTAATTTGTATCTGATTGTATCCAGAAAATCCATCCATAAAAGAAAATACCTCTCTTCCCGCACACTCATCCAATATCTAATCGATAAATGGTGTGGGAAAATTATCTTTAGGACAGACACGATTCAAATCACTGAAATCAGTGCATATGCAGATTGTTCCTTGCTTCTTATCAACTGAAATAGGGTTTAAAACCCACTCCATCAAGGGAACGAGATAGATAAAATTGGCATTCAATAGTTCTTCTATCTCAGCCTTAATCGTGGGTGCTTTCCTAGGATTCATCACACGCAAGCGTTGTCAAATAGGCTTAGCATTAGGATAAGTTTTAATCTCATGCTCAATAATGCGAGGGTCGATACCTAGCATTTCCTCATATGACCAAGCAAATACATCATGAAATTCTTTGAACAGCTCAGTATACTCCTGAATCTCAGCATGGGAACATTCTGCCCCAATATAGACATTCTCAACCTTTCCAGGATTGCGAGATATATTGATAGGAATGGTAGGAGATATATTTTCCATATTTCCATCATCCATCAGACCAGGAGAGCTTAACGGAGTCATGGAACTACCAATTCTCTCACTAAGAATCTCCCTATAGTCTTCACACTCCAAACGGTCAAGCTCGAGAAGAAAATAAGATCTATGATGCAACTCTTCCCAAGGTGGCTCAACCCCAGACATAGCCTCAATAATAGCCTCATCTGAAGGAAAAAAACTATCAAGGTAGTCATGTGTGTGAGAAGACTGCACTGCCCATGCAGGCAGTACATAAGGTTCCTCCTCCTCTGTCGTGAAGAGGAAGAAATAGGCTCTGCAACAGATCCAATATTAGCTTGATATGCTATCATAGTTGCAAGCAACGACATGTCTGTTTCGATGTGCTCACATGAAGGATTCAGTGTAGGAAGAAATCAAGGATCCTCCATATAGTTTGTGTGAAAACACACCGATCTTACAGATGACTAAGACTCACTGAAACTAGATCCTATCATAAGGATGGGTGCAACAGAACTAAATCTTCCCATGAGCGATGGATACATGCCAACACCCACACTCCTAGTTTCCAGATGAGAGTGCTGGACAATCAGGATAGAAGCTCCCAAAGATGCGGTAACAAGCAGATTCTTGAATGACGTTTGATTAATCGTAACTATCTTCCCATTAAATGGAAAGCATACCACTTGAGTTAGAGAAGAAGCTATGGCTTGCATACTGTACATCCAATTCCTTCCCAGCAACAAATTGTAGTCAAGGGGTGCATCAACACCTCTATCGCAACGGTATTCCCTCCCAAATGGACTTTAAGAGAAGGAAGAATGTCGTGCAATCAAAACAATCTACCATAAAAAGCAGTCAACATGGTAGCGGATTTAGAAAACTCGGGAAAACCCAAACCCTTCCAACATGCCAAAGACATTACAGAAGCAGCAGTGCCTTCATCAATCACAGTGTGTTTGACGGTCATGTTAAGACATTCTACGTGAATCAAGAGAGACACATAGTAAGGCAAGCAAGGCTGAAGTCTTGCAGTTTCAAATTTCATGACAGAGGAAGAATTATCATCATGAACACCAAGAGCAGAAAGAAAAGCTTTCCTTTGTGAAGGACAACTCTGAAGTACTTTGAGTGCAGACATCGCAAAAGGAGTGTGGCCCAAACCCTCGACAACAGAATAGTTCTAGGCAGCTTGGGAATTAATATTGTTCCCCAAACGCTTAAGGACTTCCTTAGGAATGTGAGGATCAACTTCAATATTATCCACAGGTTTTTCAATAGACAAAGGGCTCTCGGGTGGAGCAGGTTCCTTTCCAAGGTCTGGTTGTGAAAAACCATAGTCCTTCACACGAGTCACAACCTTAGTAGCACGCACCATATTGATGCAACCATGACCACTGCAAGCCTCCAATGGATATTGATCCTCACCAGACTAATCATGGGTCCTTGAGTTCATGTTTTGATTATGAGGTAAAGGTTTGGTTAGCACAGCTAGGCCCTGCGCTATGAATCTTGAGGCTTCTTCTATCCAAGGGCACAAGTGAGTGAGGTGATCATCCTTACATAACTTGCAAGGAAACTTAACCTTACATTTAGGTTGCTTGTCCCCCCCAGCATTTCAGGTGTTCTTTCCATTAGAGTTGGCATTTTCATTCCTATTTCCACCCTTACGATTATTTTTACCCTTCTTTTTATTCCTTTTGGGTTGTTGGTTACCCTTCTGGTCCGATGATTGTACTGCAAGCACACTCGTCATTTGGGTGGGTTGAGACGAAGCCAAGGCTTGTCTCAAGGTATCTTGGTTGATAGATAATTGACTGACCTTTTTCACAACCAAATCTGTAGATTTGGTACTCGTACAACCAACAATTCCATTAGCATGTGGTCCAAGTTTGACCTTAGGTTCGAAACTAGAATGCAGAGCATTAGGAATGATCTCATATAACAAACCGGATTAGGAATAAATCAAGTCCAATTCCTGTGCCCTAAAAATGACTTGTTCCTCATTCTGAACTCCGTATGTAGAAACATCCTTCGCTATATAAGGTAGTAACGATTTAAGGAACCACTCAAGGGGAAAATCCGGTGGTATGAAGGCTTTAATCAATCTCTTCTATCTACGCCACTCTTGGATATGGTCCGATATATGCGTGGCCTTATCTTGCCGAAATGTCGACAAGAGTTCAGTACCAACATCTTAATGCACTGGTAGCTGGAAGTGGTTGAGAAAAGTCATAGCTAGGTCATCAAACAAAGAAAATTCCCCCCTAGGTAGCTCTATGTACCATTTCATGGCAGGCCCGGTGAGGGTGCATTGAAATAGTCTTCAACGGATTGAATATTCATGTAAGGAATTAGAAGAGCAACATAGGTGAAATGTAGTAACATGTTCACTCGGATCTTCTCCCAGTTTTCCCTCGAACTTGGGAATGTCTGAGGGAAGCTTATTAGGGACAGCCAGCCAAGCTAGGTCATAAGATACTAGATCCTTTGTTAGTCTCAATGAGTCACGCAAATTTAATGTTGTGAGGAAAGGGAGCCTAGGTTGAGTAGGTCTAAGAGGTGCTCCCTAATAATTTTGATTCATATAGGTCTGATGACCATAACCACCATGGCCATGGCCATAGTAGCCTCCTCCCTTTTGACCCGTATAGGGTGGCATGGAAGCACCATACTGTGGTGTACCTTGACTATGTAGAGCTACAAAGCCATAATTCGGAGAGTAAGCAAGTTGTTGATACCCGTACCCATAAGGTGAATAAGTCTATGCATACTGTGGTCTATAATAATGTCCATAAGACATCCTGTGAGATGTCCCATGAGACACTCTGTAAGTAGGAATATATGCTCCGAAAGTAATAACATGACCTCTAGAAGTAGAGATATGACCTCCCGACACAACAGGATGTACTTGAGTGTAAGACATGACTGGGAGAGTAGCAGTAGTACAGAAATGACTCGTAGCAACGTTTCGGCCCGAAGGACCATGTGAATGAGGGGGAGGAAAATCATTTGAAGAACAAGGAACAGAGGATGAAGGGACATGTGAAACTATGTACGTGGTATTCCCAACAGTCACTCGTGTTGGTTCTGGTATCCGAATAGGATTACTAACACCAGGTCTAGGACGAACGTGAGATGTGGTCTCCACCGTCGGGATGGAGGGTGTAATATGACTCGTGCTCCCAAATCTCTCTACATGGAAATAAATGGGAATGCCCCCAACCATAGTGTTAGGATCAAATTCCATTTTAGAAAAAAATGTCGTATCATGTATAGGGTTACCAAATATGCCATAACTAACATAACTAGTGCTTGCAATTTCATGGTGAGTCTCGTCACTCAGCATCCCATACCGGTGACCTGTGAATAAGGAATCATAGCTAGAGTGAGTATGTCTTTCATGTGAAGGTGTTATCCACCTAAATGGCACCTCTTCGTCTAAGTGCTGACATCCCTCATGTTGACACACAAAAGGACATCTATGGATTGAGGTTTGCCCAAAACACTATAGATGAGCTTCTTGTAAATGACATTCATTACCCATCCAGTGGTTTAATTTTCCTTTTTAGATATGTCAAGACATATCCGCGACCCTATCCATATGCAACTCGTGGATCATCCACAATTGTTGGTGTTTGCAAGTCGGGGATGGATTTATCCGCGGGTTGCTCTTATAGAAAGTCGCGGATCATACGCGAGTTGTCCTTCTTCATACTCACAGATGCCTATATTTGACATTTAAAAATAAAACAAGTGATTACTTGAGATTAGTTAATCCATTTACCTTAATCTTCTTAACTGTCTCAACTTCCTCAACCTTCGAAATTGCCTTATTTTCATCCATATAAATACAGGCCTTGGGGAGGATGTTGGATATAGACTTGGAGAGCAAATTCATGCTGGTGGATTTTATACAGAAGTCTTTGGAGCAGTGGAACTCAGAATCCTTTGGTTGCAGAGGAGTCCTTGTCTCAGGCGTTGGGTTGT
>LPNX011198673.1:217042-234158 GCA_001517045.1 Pseudotsuga menziesii
GGATCAAACTCAGAATGTACAACCACATCCGATGAAGGATCAAATGAAGGAGTAAAATCTCCATTTTCCATGTGAAGTGGAGAATATAGCTCAGGAATACCATCTTCGTGATCTCCCATTGTGTGTGAATCAATGTGGGTATGAGTATGCCTGGACCGTCTACTTCTCTCTCCCAAAGGAGGAGGAGATGTAGAAGGTGGAAGTCTTGCTAAACGATGAGAATGGTGAGGAGCCACACCCGTATCCACAATGACTCAAAAAATGAAAAAGACTCACTAAATTACACAAACCCTAGGCAAGCTAACGTGCACAGATCATACACCAATAAAATATAAAGCCAACCACAAGCAAATAAGGGCAGGATATGTGAGCTCCTGAATGAAGTACATATGTCTCACCTAGGAGAGGCTTGAGACTCCCATACACAATAAGCGGAGGTTTGTAACCAATTATTGTGGCTCTCAGCTTCAACATGTAAAGCGACTATGCTGTCCGACCCCAACCTGGCCGGGACACCCACATAATAATCCCTACAAAGTACACCCTCAATAACCTAGGTAAGGAAACTAAGTTCACCTCAATATAATCAATGCTTAGGCAGACAGTCGTAAGTGGGATTGACCGTATGGGCAGGGTAGCAAGGCCTGAAACTCTCGAAAGAGCCCCCAAATACGAATACAATCCTGGAAATATCTCCGGTGCTACTCAGTTATGACTAGGGGTCATCCCAATCAATAACCGATCACACTGCCCCATGCTTAACTCCCTTTTGAGAGGAGGATCCTGAGAAACACTAATTATACCAAGGAATTTCACACTCTCACCTGGATAGACACATACATGTTGTTGTTTAGTGGTCTTGGATAATTTACTCACAATGAACTATTCCATGACCCTAAAACCTAATCTTGTTGGTGTACCCTATCAAAGAAAATAGTGTAATCCATTTTAATTAAGTGTTGATTTTATTTGTCTTTATTACTCAAAAGAGGTAGATTGCCGTGCAACCAATGGTGTTATGACACAACATGAAGTAAAATGAAAACCTAACAATAAATGCAAATGCATTGTGTCGAATGAAAAATAGGGCATGCTACTACATGAAATGTAAAATGTTTCTTCAAATGACAAATGCAATCATTCCTATATGAAGTCCTGACTAATACTCTAAGGAAATCTAGTGCAAGTCCCATGCGAAATGCAAAGTGCAATGCATAATGATGCAAAAAAGCAAATATTTTGGATTTTTTAAATAAAAATGAGATGCTAAAGCAAAAGAATGATTCTACTACCCCTAGATGTGGAAAGCACCATCAAAAATCACTCACACATAGTACAAAGGTAAAATAAATCTAATTCACTAATCCCAAGACAAAAAATTGAAAATGCAATGACAAGAAACTTCTTAAAAAAAAATTACCCTAAAAAAAAATGTCTCTGGTCAGAAACAAAGGTGTATACAGACTCTCGCAGTATCAAAGGAGACTCAGCAATCATCAAAATTCACCCAACAATAATCAATCTTCCTCTAGAAGGAAAAACTAAGGGCATACATGACTGTTCGCAGTAAACCCACGTATGTACACGGATATAGCAGTCAAAGTCGCATGTATACGTGACTGTGAGTAAAAAACTCGCATACAGGAAGAGAAATGTATAAAAATAAAGGCAAACAGATGAACTGAGACAAAATTCATCCCAATTTAGACACTATCAGGCAAACATTCCCCCATACCCGACACATAAACAGAGAAATAAGAGCAATTCAAGAACATTGAATGCCTATAAAAACCCCCAAAGGACAACTACTAGGAACTCCCCAACGGAGTCGCCAATTCTCTTACGGAGAGAAATTCCTATGGCTTGGGGTACCATAACAGACAACTTAACTCTAGAAATCAATCCTTTCCTATATGCAAGAGAAACCAAACAACTAACACTAAAGGATCTCAATTCGTACCTTATTCCGGACGATTGGTGTAGATCCCCGTTGAGCTTTCCAACTTCATCTTGAATTGATGAATTGCTTCCTCAACATTCAATAAACAAGACAAGCATAATATATATAATTGTGTTAGCTCTACTCTAGCATATATAATCAATAACATATAAGCATTTGAAATCATCCATGGATAAAATATTCATTCAAACACACATTATTGGAAAGGAAAACATATTTCTATTGATATAAAATCAAAGATTACAATGAATGCAACCTATGTCGGCACATCTGCGAATCAGATAAACCAAGTCCCCCACTTGGGCCTCCACCACTTCAATCCTCCATCTCTCGATAGCAAACTTATAAGAAAAAGGTAAGCTTGGGAAGAACACAAAAGTGCTCCAAGGGACAAAGGGGATGTAGACTCAAGCACAAGTTTCGGCAATAACGAACTATAGTTCTCGTGCTCTCAATTCCTCATATGCCTTCAATGTATCCAAAGGGTTCCTTATATAGCTCATCAATGGGGTAATGAAAGGTTGAATACAAGTGATCTCAAGGCATAGGGAAGGCCAGGAGACAAGTGAGTCGGATCCACATCAAGGAAAACTCCAAAATAATTCGACCTTTTGCACACATCTCGATGTACGTGGTTTTAGGGGTCAAACCCACGTATATACGCGAGAAAGGGTTTAAAAGTTGCGTATGGAAATTTTTGCATGTTTTTAGGGATGATCTAGGAAACATCAAAGGAACAGAAATGGTGCATGGGGTCTAAGGAGTCTGCATAGGGACAGGGAAGACCATAAAAGTGTGATTTACCATGTGTGGTAAAATCAGCTATAATAGAGCCTCTTAGTCCCTTTGGGTATTCTCTTGAGATTTATTTTTTTGGTCGCACCAAGAATCTCCTCAGTCCTCCACCTCTTTTCTTTTCAGAACCTCAACCCAATTCATAGAAGGCCACACTCTTCCTCGACTTCCCTCATAGTCTCCTTGTAACTCCCATCCATTTAACCCATATCATTCCATCCAACCCTCATCCCTACAGTACCTACAAACTCTTCACACTAAGGATTTACTCGTCAAATTTCATTTTCAATATTCCCTTTTCATAGATGACCATCTTAATCCACAATTGAAAATATAATAGAAACATCTCTCTTTGTCCCAGTGCGAATTCCATTTTTGCGTCGCTACAAGATTTAATTTTGTCAACTGCAAACTCAGTGCTACATCCTTCCAAAAAAAATTCAAGCCACACTTTGATAGCTCTTCACACCTTGTTGTTTACCCTTTTCAGCCATTGGATCAGTTCAATGGTCCTGTAAGTAGGTTTTCCTCCTTGGAAGTTCCTTTTCTGGAAGGTAAGCTGCACCAACCACTCACACAAAATAATCGGGATCTAAGTGAAGAAAATTTCATGAATATCATAGTATATATGTCTTCCCAACCACTCTTCTACTGTGAGTCTAGAGCTCTGTTTTTATTCTCCTATGAACTCTTAGGCCCTCTGCTCGAACCACTCATAGATCTCTAGTTTTGTTGGGTGCCACAACATGTCCTCTTCTTCCTCACACTAAGGTCCCGACAATGGAATCATTTGTTGACACACTTCAATTGACAGGGGTTCACTTACTATCAGAACCATTTGATGCAATATCCCTAAAAAATGACCTAGATAGGTTTTACCCTATCCAACAACAACTGTGAAGCAGATGCATTCTCACCTAAGATGTTTGAGGGAGGTATGCAAGAACCACATTTCCGTAGAAAGGAAGAGGACTTCCACACTTAATGTTACTCTGTCACAATTCAATTCATAGATCCAGGAGATTTTAAAATATCATTTATCCAAGTTATTTATCATCATTCCCAACAGTTCTAATATCATAACAATTCATGATTCAAATTAACTTAACAAAGATGTCAACATGTAAGAACCCATTAACCACATAAATACTTTGCATTGTAAAATATCTAGATTCAGACACATATAGATCGCATCAGTTAGAAAAGACGACCATCATAGATCACATCGTTGTATTTTAAAACAAAGAAAAAGTTTTTATCAGCATTCATCTCATATTAGATTTGAAGATCAAAATACATCCCTTGGTTGAAATCCTCAGACCAAAACGCATTCAACTACAGACTACAAAGCAGGTCGCAACCATAAGATCTCACGATACAAAAGAAGTAAGATCCATGATTATCTATCAACTACATTCCTAAATTTTTTTATAGTCTTGTGCCTTAATAAAAAGGTCCACATAAACTTAATTTCTAACTAACTTGGACCAAAATTCTAACTACTTTCGACCAGACTAACCACACTTGTCGGTAACTTTCTCTTGCGCAATCTACTTTGACACTTGTCGCTATATCCTTTGCCGCACCTTGCGCACTTAATCTCCTTTCCAACAATGAAACCTTAGTCAATGAGCTGCATAACCGAAGAATCAAAGCTCAATACAACCAATCCACTCAAACTCGCCTCTTCAATGAAGGTGAGTTGGTCCTGACATATGATAAAAAACATGATAATTTTTGAGGTACAAAATTATAATCCATGTGGCCCTAGAAAATTAGGCCCTATGTTGTGAGTCATGTATCAGAGAAAGGATCCTATGAACTAATACATTTTGATGGAAAACCATTGGGTGATCCTTGGAATGAGGTATACCTTAATAGGTACTTTGCCTAACCAATCTAGCATAGATAACTTGTAAATATTGTTAATAGAGTGTGATGTGCCTTTTTTGGTTTTTTGTTTTGTTATGAATGTAGGATTCATGTTAGGTAGGTATACTTATATAGTGGTATGCTTGAATGAATGGATCACCTCACATACAGGATTCACGGATGGTGCTAGCCAACATATGCTGAATCTTGCATCATCGAATTGGGTACTTCATTCCCCTACAGGTGATTTGGTTAGCTTAGGAGAAACGTTTTTAGGTCCTGCTACAAACTATCTTATAGAGTATTATGCAGTGGTTGGTTTATTAACTTAATATTTATCAAACAATGTGAGTCAAGTTATGATCTATTTATTTCGTAAATACTTGTTTCTCAATTAAACCAGATTTATACCATTCGTAACCCCTTACTTCTTTGATTATTTTGAAGAGTTTGTCTTCTTGAAAGGTATTTTGAGTTCATTTCGTATCAACAGATTCCAGGACACTTGAATGAATTGGTTGATTTGTTAGCTAATTACATTTTAGAATGGTACTGATCTCATTTTTAATGTTCGTTTGAGATTGATCACATGTATAAATATCATAAAAAACACACAATAAGTAGCCATTAATGTACATCATCGGGAGTCATCCTCCATGAGACTTGTTGTGTCAAGTCCGAAACTTATGTTGTATTAAGTTCATATCCTCTCCATGATACTTGTTGTGTCAATTATGAAACTTATGTTGTATTAAGTTCACTAACTTATTGTGTTATGTTAAAGAGCTCGTGTTGTATCAAGCTAAGACCTTGATCAAGTCCTATTCGGGAGAGATGCGTGTACTAGGATCTTATGGTAAATATCATGACCTTATGTTAAGGTCTGAGACTTGTGTTGTATCAAGTCCAAAACTTATGGTGTATTAATTTCACATGACTTATGTTGTGTTAAGTCTCAAGGATATACTATGTGATGTATGGTTAGTCATGGTAAACAGGTGTTGCAATTATCCTTCAGGGATTAGCTACCCTTAGAGTGATTTATTTTAGCATGTGACTACATGACCCAGGGTAGTATATATGATCATAGGTTCGAAAAAATTCTTATGAGTATGATATTATATAGAATTAATGTAAACACATATGGACCATGCAGAGAAAATTAATACAAGCATAGAGATAGAGAGAGAATTCGAATTTCCCATGTATGCCTCCAAGTGAACTCAAATTAATAAGACATCAGTTGAGTCGTAGTTGTGATAAAACAAGTTTAGTTAATTAAGGAATCAAATCCTTAATTTATGCAAGTAGTTGTTGAAGATAACACTGATGGAGAAGCACTAGTTACATTCATTTCTATTCAGTTCTGTTTAGTTACATTCAGTTCTGTTTAGTTACATTCAGTTTCATTCATTTGCATGCAATTCCATTCAATTCAGTTTAGTTCATTCACATAACAAATTAGTTAGAGCCAATTAAACTCAATTTATTAGTGGGGTCGCATGGTTGAAGATGAGATAGTGTTCTCAGTTTTAACTACTTACTAAAGCATGCAAATATTCGCTACATTCCCCGTATGACCTATTTTGACTTGTTATTAAAGTGTTATGCACTTGGAAATATCATCACAATTTTCCATTTGATCTCTACTCTCTTGTGCTCTAAGAAAAAAGCAATATGCTATTGTGTTGTAATCATTCTATGTCAATTATCAATCATACTCTAAAAAAATTTATTGATTTTTTTATCCTCTGAATCAGTGGAGGGTTTTCCTAGGGTATATCATGTGTTTTATGGTTTGATTTATTTATGCCTTTGGATTAATGATGAGATCTATCTACACTGTAATTGTGGATTAAAGTTTCTTCATATTTTCTCAAACATTAAAACGGTATCATATTAAGGGCATGCAACAACTTAGTTTGCATAAGAAACAAAATCCTTTGTAGATATTGAAGTATTGAGAAAAGAGCTTGAATCCACGGCATCGATCTTTTTCCAACCAAAAGACCGACTTGAAGGTGCTTCCAAATTCAACACATGGAATGCGAGGATATTATGAAATCTTAAGGAGCATGATCTATATGTATACATGACCTCAGTGAGTGAGGAGCCTCTATCCAATGCAAGGTGAATTCAAGAGAAATTCAATGTGCACCATTTATGTCACTTTTCAGGAGACATATTTCATGGAGACATTCTGATCAATCCTTCAAGAATCATAAAAAATGGTTAAAAACCCACTTCCCAAATGGGTTGATTTATCTTATTCTGAAGAATGTTTAAAAAATTCACAATTTTTTGAAACATACAATCAAGTATTTGAATATGAAATTATCAAAATTCATGTTATGGTCATTTTCCCAAAGTGGTCGAATTGATGGAATAACCCTAGGATATGTGGTTTGGATATTATTATCATTCAATGGATATTTTGTATAATGAGAGCCTCATAGAATTGATATCTCATCCGAAGAAGAGGATGATCATTGGAATAAGTTTCCTTTGATAAAGAACATTCTCTCTAGGTTGCATGGGATCGAGTTTCTTCATGCAGAGATTCACTTGCTCCTGCACGCACTCAAAATTGCAAAGAGATCAAGACCAAGGGACTACATTAATATCCGCAAGGAACTAAAGTTCAAGAGGGAGATTGAAAAATAATAAATATGAGTACCCAAAATTTGTATATGTTATTTAGATCTATATGTTTTTTAATGTTTTCATTACAGTCATATAGAGATTCGTATTCCTGAGAATCGGAATTGAGAGCATATATGTTGATTGTATTTCATTTATTTGAAAATAAATAAATTCATAAGATATGACTATAAAGCATGTGTTATAAGATATGAACATAAAGCATGCATGGATATTTCATAAAATATGAACATAGATATACATGATTGTTTCATAAAATATGAACATAGAGTTGCATAATTGTTTCATAAGATATGAATGTAGAGAATGCATGATTGTTTTATCAAATATGAATATAGATCATGCATGATTGTTCATAAGATATGAATATGGAGCATGCATGATTGTTTTATAAAATATGAATATAGAGCATGCATGATTGTTTTATAAAAATATGAATATAGAGTTGCTTGATTGTTCATATGATATGAGTATAGAGCATGCATGACTATTTTATAGAATATGAATGTAGAGAAGCATTATTGTTCATAAGATATGAATATAGAGCATGCATGATTGTTTCATAAGATATTAATATAGAGCATGCATAACTGTTTCATAAATATATGAATATATAGTTTCATGATTTATTCATGAGATATGAATGTTGGGATGCATGATTATTTGATTATCATCTGCTTTTATAAAATCAGATTTTGTTTCATTACAATCTATATTCTTGGGATTATGAATGATGTTATGGTATAAACATGATTAAAAGCATATGTTACAATGTTTCTATTTTATTGGTAAATAGATAAATTCATGTTAATAAAAATAAGGGTTTGCATAAATATTCATGAGATCGAAATATAAGACTGATATAGAACTGCAAAACATTACATGAAATATGAATGGGTTTATGTCAAAACATTGATTTAATGTGTACATAGCTATATGAACCACTGCAAATACATTGAGGTAGTCATGTGATTAAAATTCGTGAGATATGGTTATATAGAAACATTGGTTAGAATGTTTTCCATGTTAATATATATTGTTTGTCATTTTTATTGAAATTACTGGATTATGCATGGTTGTTAATAACTTGATTGAATTTGGATTGTAGGGAAAAACTATTTATCCTAACCTACAAGAAAAGTGAGGGGTATTGAATGAAGAGAAATTCCAATGGCTGAAAGAGAATGGGATGTTATGAAGAAAGAAGCTTATGGTAGCAGATTTGGAGGTCCCTATGTATTAGGAAGAAGTCACAATAGAATCCCTAATGTTATTCTAAGAGATGTTAATAATCTTGAAGATAATTAAATTATCTTACTTACATTCGTGTGTCAAGAAGAGCTTCAGACATAGATTAGCATGATGTCTCTAGGATGGAGGACCCAAATTATGATTCTCACATTTGCATGGTGAGAGGGAGTTGCTAGTATCAATAGCTCATGAAGAACCAGTGTAACTGGTTAATGTAACTCCTATAAAAGGGGATATTTGCATGATGCTCAGAGAGTCAGAAGGAAGCTGAGAACAATATTTAAGAATCTTGTTATGATTCTTATGATTAGTGGTGTGGAAATCACCAGACAGATTTTCCTCATTTAAGGAAAATGCGCAGTAAAAGAGATTGAAGAGTTTCAGGATGATGGAATACAAATCCATGGCCACACATATGAAAATAAATATGAAATTTTATAATTCTTATTTCATATTTGGAGGATCTGAATCTAGTTGATATGTATTTGGTTATTCACGGGTCTCGGGATCTATTATATGCTTTGCAGTCTATCCATAGACATATACAACAAAGCATGTGTTGTAGTGCTTGCTTGATACAACTGTATGTGGACTTGGATATGTCTTGGTCAGTGAAATAGAGTTTCAAAGATATATAAAATATGACTAGTATAGTGATCAAGGAAGATCACATGTTTTGATCTAGATAGAGCACCTTGAAAAGTAGTAAAGAATTTGAGGTTTCTAATCAGTTATATTCAAAACATGGTACATGTCCACAAATGAGCAGTATTTCCAGCATTATTACTAAGCCTTTGCCCGAAACAAGCTTGGTGTAGTATAGAAAAACCCATTTAGTTGAAGAGGGAGTATTAATGTGTCTTCATAGGAAACAACAAATAAAATATCCATAAGTTATGTCATGGTACATGACTGAGGCAACCAAGGGTTGTGATACCTTATGGAGAGAATCCACATGAGCATAGACATGGTCAAAGTATCAGAGACTATTGATACTCAAGAATATTTATAGTCTAGACTATCAGAGAATAGTTAAACCTCTCGGAGAGGTAGTTGGGATGTTGAAGTATAAAGAGAAGAATCACTAAAAAAGTGACCAAACCTTAAATAACATCACAGAGAATGGAAATCTCACATAGAACATCTCCAGATAGTAGAAGATTCAAGAAGTCAGCAAATGTTGAAGAGTGAAAGAAAAGATGGCACTTTCTTTCTACATGTTATTACACTTTTTTTTGTATAATGTTGTAAGTGATGGATTTAAAATCTATGGTTTCTAGTTTAGAGAAACTTTATTTTGGATTGGATCCACATTATGCTACTATGTGTAAGTAGCTAGTTGGTCTTTGAGCAGACCTATTGTATTTTATGCTTGCTACTAAGCATATGTTTGATTACCTTTTGAGGTACATTATAATAGGATCCTTATTACATGGAAAACCTATTATATGATTTCGATCTGGATTTATGCAGGAATGCAACAGAATAAACAAATAACCATAGAAACTACAGCAGAAATAACACTTCATTTCATTAATCAAAGAAATGAAACTTGTTTACATACATAATGGAAATAAACTAGCTAGAGTGTTGGTAGCTTATCTCTGAGATGAGATGTGGCGACTACATGCCTCTAAACTCTGTGTTACAATTAGGCTTGAAGGCCTATATATTATTGAGAAACAATGGAAACCCTACACATCCAAAAACCTAACCCTGGGAGGTGAAACGCCAGAATGTGGGCCCCGTTGGGTAACGTGGTACATCAATTTCCTGGGGTCGTAACTTTGGCATACTACCTCTGTTTGACGTGCATGATACATCATTAGAAAGATCTCTTCAAGGACTACATCGCTAAATGTAAAATATCAAGTTTGGAATGGAAAATATTGAGTCCAGAATGGACTCATATTTTTTCAACCACTCGACGCCAAGAAAACGTCATTTAGGGCCTCAAAATGGCTCCGAAAGTTTAGGACCCGAAAACTGCCAAAAATAGTAAATTGTGCTACAATTAAGGAAACTAGAAAACTGAAAGAAACAATGGTGGGGGTCCAAGTGGAATAGGTGGGTGGCCACCAATATCCTCCTAGATAATTCCTCCCCCCTTAGGAAGAAATGGTCCCCATTGCATTGATTTCATCCATGAGATGAGGAAACTTCTGCTGAACTTGGTCTGTGGTGAGCCACTTTCCCTAGTGAAGGATTTGGCCTGCTTTGACAAATCAATATAGCTAGATATTGTGCTAGCGGGTGTTATTGATTTGTGTGTCCATAATCTGATCAATTTTGGCTTGTGCCATGCAGTCTGAATTTAACTCTGTTGGTGTGAGTTGTTCTGCCACGTCTGATGTGTCCAATAGAGGTGGAAAGTAGGGCTGAAGGCGGTCCACATTGAACACTGAGTGTAGAACAAGGAATGGTGGAATACTAAACTCTAAGGCATTATCCCTGACAACCTTGGTGATGGTGTATGGCCCATATTAGAGCAGGAGAATCTTGCGCTGGGGTCCAGCAAGGCACTCCTTCTACAAATGTAGCCACACTTTGTCGCCCACCTGGAATTTGTGTTGCACCCGATGTTGTTAATGCCACTTCTTGTACTTAGCATTGGATTTTTCCAATATGTCATGAACCTGTTGGAAAATGTGCTGAATGCACTCAATGAAGTTGTTCGCCTTAGAAACTTCATGCTGGACATGAGCTGAATCAGACCGAGTAGTTGCAAATGGCATGGCTACATCAATGGGGCATAGTGGCTAGAATCCCAAGCCCACTTGAAAGGGGTTGTGGTCGGTGGAGCTGTGGAGGGCCCGGTTATAGCTATGTTGTACATAGGGGATGATCTCATCCCATGTGCGTGGATGCTTTGAGTTGTACATGTGCAAAATGTGTATGATCATCTGGTTGATGACCTCTATCTGGCCATCAGTCTGGGGATGGAAAGCTATGGACTTTGTGAGCTTGGTGTCTAGCATTGACCATAGGCTAGACCAGAATGTACTAAGGAACCTACTGTCCCAATATGAGATTATCGATTATGGGATCCCAAAGTGTACCCACACTCGTTCAAAGAAGAGTTTAGAAGTGGATTATGCTGTGAAATTCTTCTTACATGCCACCATTACGCCCCTTCTTTGAGAATCTGTCGACGACCATGAACAAACAGTCATTGCCATTCTTAGTAGAAGGAAGGCCCAACATGTAATCCATGGAGATGGATTCCCAAGGTTAACTAGGGGTAGGAAACGAAGTATAGAGGCCTTTCTTCTTGATGGACGGTTTGGAAATGACGCAGGTAGTGCAGGATTGGATGTACTTCCCGACGTCCTGTCGAAGGTTCAGCTAATAGAAATACTTCTACAGTACTGCCACTATTTTATTGACCCTGAAATTCCCAGCGACCCGACTGTAGTGTGCTTCCAAAATGATCTTGGCATGCTCGCTTGAAGGAACACAAAGGTGTTCCATGTGACATAGTAGTGCACCCTGGAGGTGGAAATTTGGAACTTGGTTTCCCTCAAAGAGCCTCCTATATGTGTGGCTAAATTCTGGATTTCTCTTGTAGAGAATCGACCAATCAGAGGTCTCGTGCCCACAATAGTTGAGCACGATGGTTAACACCATGATTGGTAGTCGGCTAAGGCAGTCTGTAACATTATTGGTGCTTCCCTTCTTGTACTTGATATTCAAATGACACTTTTGTAAATATGTGGACCACTTTTGATGGCGATCGTTCAGTAACTTCCCTTGTGTATGTATGAACTACAGGGGTCGATGGTCTGTGTGGATGATATTTTCCTTCCCCAAAATGTAATGCTTCCATTGTCGGCAAGCCTGTATAATGGAATACATCTCTTTGTAATAAGTGGGATATTTGCAGACTATGTAGGACAGTTTCTCACTGTGGTATACCATTGGATGCCCTTGTTGAGTAAGGACTGCCCCAATAGCATAGTCAGATGCGTCTGTCTCGATCTCAAATGGTTGTTGCAAGTCTGGTAATGTGAGCACTGGGGCACAACAGAGGTGATGTTTCAATTCTGCAAATGCCTTCTGTTGATTTTCTGACCAGAAGAATTTTTCTGTTGCTCCTCCCTTGGTGACTTGACTCAAGGGCCAAGTGATATGAGAGAGTCCCAACATAAACCTGCGATAGAAATTAGCAAGACCGAGAAAGCTACGAAGCTCTGTTAGAGTAGTTGGGGCTGCCCAATCCTGAATGGCTTGGTTCTTGGTTGGATACACATGTATCCCATAATCATCAATAATGTATCCCATATACTGAACCTGGGTCATGCCAAAAGTGCACTTGTCCAAATTGGCACACAACTTGTGTTGCCGCAGCATTTGGAGGACTTGTCAAATGTGGTGGAGGTTCTCTTCCCAAGTCTGGCTGAATATCAGGATGTCATCCAAGTACACTACTACAAATTAGTTGGTGAATGGTCGCAAGATTCTGTCCATCATTCTCATGAAGGTTGTAGGAGCATTCGTCAACCCGAAAGGCATGACCAACCATTCGAAAAGGCCCTCCTTGGCTTTGAAGGCAGTCTTCCACACATCGATCAGTTTGATCGGTACTTGGTGATACCCAAACTTTAAATCGATATTGCTAAAATATTTCACCCCTTTAAGCTGGTCCAAGAGGTCATCAATCCGTCAGATAGGGCACTTATTTCGGACAGTGATATTGCTCAGCGCCCAATAGTCAATACAGAGTCTCCAAGTCCCATCCTTCTTCTATACCAACACGATCGGGCTCCCACAGGGTGATGAACTTGGCCGGATGTGACCCTTCTCCAGCAACTCCTGAATTTGCCTCTTAATTTCATCATTCTCCAAAACAAAGTGTTGATAGATCGGTCCATTAGGAAATGACACACCTGGAGTTAGATCAATGCGGTGCTTGACCTAACAGTGCAGACGAACCCCTGTGTGTGAGGTGAATATGTCCTGGTACTCCTCCATGACCTTGTCCATTTGTTGTTATCATGTGGATGGGCCCTAGATAGAGGTCGTGGGCATGATATTCTTCTTTCCCTAAGGGAAGAACATCAAGAAAACAAATTTCCCGGTTTTTTAAATGAGCTTACTGCATTGTTTTACAGTAACCAAAGAGATAGCGGTAGGAGGTGGTACCTCTGGTATCCTGTACAAATTATTTCCCAACATAGTAATAATAGCACAAGCCCAAGACTCATACACAGCATGTCACTTCCATAAGTATGGTTGACCCAATAATACATCACAAACATCAAGAGGAGCAATATCACATAATACCTCATCGGTGAAGGGCTTGATGTTGTAGGGAAGGCGACACTGTTGGCTGACGTGGAGATCCCGTCCTTGGTGAAGCCACCTGATGTTGTATGTCTGCGGGTGTGCTGTGGTCGGTAGTACCAACCGCTTCATGACCTCTACTGAAATGAGGTTCTTTTGGCTCCCACTGTCAACAATGAACTGTAGCAGGGAACCCTTTACCCACACCTGGGAGTGGAAAATACGCTCCTCCTCCTCTAAATATTCTAGTTCTTCCTTTTGGATCTTTGTGGTGGAAACTATGGCATTGGGATTTGCCTCGACAATATTCTTCCCTCTGTCATTCCCCTTCTCGGGTTCTGATTCAGTGTCATAGTATGCATCTAATTCAAAATCCTTTATCTCGGCCACTATTGACTACTTGGCCTGACACTCACTAGTGTTGTGAGTGGGGCTTTATCGAACTCGCACCAATTTCCTACTTCCTTCTTCAGCTTCACAGTGTTGTTCTTTGCTTGCGACTTTGGAAATTTGTCTTGAGTCACCATGCCTTGGTTGTGTCCTTGGTTCTACGGTTTTGGGGCACCTTTCGCTTACTTCTGATTCATAGATCCAAAGTCTTTCTTTTTCTATTTGAATTTTTACTCAAATTTGGCAGCATACTGGTATGCCATACAAAGCGACAAGATGTTGAGGAACTCCATTTCCTCTTGAATGTATATATGTAGAAAACTGTGGTACTTTAGTACCAAATGTTTCTCTGAATATTTGATACCCAACTTGGTGCACAGGGTATGGAACAGATTCATCATCTCATGCACATCTTGATCTCTTTGCTGCCGCAACATAGTTCATTGTATGTACTTGTCCTCATAGCTCCCCACAGGATAATATTGTCTGTTTATGGCATATTGAAATGAATTCCAAGTGGTTACATCTAAGAATAGAGAGGGTTCCTCTTCATCCTTCCTCTCATAGTAGGTTTCCCACTAGTCCTTGACATGGGCTGTGGCTTTGAGTAGTGAAAAAGTAATCTTTTCCTGGTCAAAAAAGTCCTGAACCGAGAAATATCCTTCTAATAGATTCAACCATCTATCTATGGAATATACATCTATTCAACCATCAAATATGGGAATGTTGAATTTTACTTGTACCTTAAAAGGGGTTGCACCTCTATAGTGGCTGCTAGATGCAGATGTACCTTCAGTGGGAAGTCGTCGAAGGATCTGGGTGAAGTTATCCATCATCGTGTTCCTTTGTTTTCCAAGGGCCTCCTTGAGCAACATTTTGATAGGATATTCTGCACCCTCGTCTTTCTTTTCATCCCCCATGGGAGGCCATCAGGATTTGCGAGGCTAATCTTACAAAGGTTCAACCAGATCTAGCCCTAACTCTTTATACCCCACCCTCGTTGGGGACATGCAAAGAGGGATCGAGAAAGAGCAGATTTCTCTGATACCATTGATTTGTATTTATGTAGAAATTCAACATAATACACAAATAACCATAGAAACAAATATTCAGCGAAAATAACACTTCATTTCATTAATCAAAGAACTGAAACTTGTTTACATACAAAATGAAAATAAACTAGCTAGATTGTTGGTAGCTTATCTCTGAGAAGAGATGTGGCGACTACATGCCTCTAAACTCTATGTGAAAATGACACTCGAAGGCCTATATATTATTTAGAAACAATGGAAACCCTACACATCCAAAAACCTAACCCTAGGAGGTGAAACGCCACACTAGTACAAGTGATCAATTTTGCCACGGCAAAACGTGGCAATATCCACGGAAAAACGTGGATATTGCCACGTCTAAGTGTTTTTTTTCCCGTGGCAGTCATTTCGTCGCAATAGCGACGACCCGTTAATTGCGTGGCAAGAGCGACGGGACTACGTCGCAATTGCGACGGACCTTCCTAGAATGAAAAAGCTCCAACCACAATGCATGCGACGGTACGACGTCGCTATATCGACGGCAAGACGTCGCAAAGTTCCACGAAAAGCCGTCGATATAGCGACGGTACCTGTATTTTTTCCACGGCAAGCCATCGATATAGCGACGGTACCTGTATTTTTTTTCCACGAACTGTCGTCGATATAGCGACGCTGCCTGGATTCTTTTTCCACGGAAAGCCGTCGATATAGCGACGGTACTTGTTGTTTTAAAAAAAAAAAAATTATGGTCATAAGTGGTTAGGGTCACAGACAATATTGCCAGTTTCATTTAGACATCTCATTTTGCCAGAGAAATACCCACCTCCAACTGAGTTGCTAGACTTGCAGCCACTTCCTATGCTACCATCATATAGAATGTGAAAATATGAAGCTAAATAGCTCACCATTGTGTGTACACTGTATACTATCTCTCCACAAACATAGATAGTCATCGTTCTGTGTACTTTATGATTCACTTTGGCTAGAAGTTCTTTTGTTTTAAAGAGCAAGAAAACACAATTGTAAGGGGCCATTAGAATTCTGCTACACAATTGCAGAATATAAAACCTCATAATGACTTGTACTGACATTGTCCTTGCACTATCTCCTCTACAGCATATACAATTCAAGGCTCATTCAATAGACTTAATAAGGATTGAGTAACAGAAATGGCAGCAACAAATGTCTATTAAAGCTCTCAGTCAATAGACAGAGATAGTGACAGCAGCTAGGTCTGTGTGCCCAAAAACAGGCGTTTCAGCATTGTAAAGCACCTGTGTTAGGCTCAGTGCAATTTCTATATGAGAGAATAACGCGGATATGTTCTGTAATCTCTCAACCTCAACATGAGTGTGCCCTGCAATTTCTCAATCTCTGCATCTATTGTACATCTGTACCCAACGAGCCACCTTTGGTGGCTTATTCTATGCGCTGGCTCATTATTACATCTGCAATCTCAGCTATGGAAACCCATGAGCACTTCCCCCTTTGTTGTCTTGACTCTCGATATTACAGTCACATGGATTGAGATAGTGGATCTGCGTTTTATACCAAGAGTATTTGTAGCAATGTCTCCTCTTGTAGACAGAGATGCTCAGGTTTTTTGCGCTGGCTTTCAACGGTTAAAGAACATTCTCATTGATTCATTAATCTTTACAGACCTGCAATAGAACAACCAAACAAACAAACCCAGAAGTCTTCCTTTATATCAGAGACTATATTCCATTCTTTGGCATCTGCAATCTTCAAGGTGAAAGAGACTATGATCTACAATCTCTGCCATTTAAAAAAATATCAATCCATAATTGTGTTTGTTAATGCCCAGAAAAGAAATGAACCCGAGTTGTCATTTCAGAGTCTCTTCATTCTTGTT
>LPNX011198673.1:243708-281159 GCA_001517045.1 Pseudotsuga menziesii
TCCTGGTTTCATATATCTAAAACATTGACTTAAGCGCCCTGGGTCAACTAAAAAGACATAGCTTGACATTGTCGTCTCTATAGCGACGTAGATCCGTGGATACAGCGACGTTGAAGGAGGAAGCCGTCGATATAGCGACGACGGAGATTACCAACGTCGATACAGCAACGAGTAAGCGTCGATACAGTGACGGCAAGTTCATTTTGCTTCCGATTTCACACCAAAAAGTATGAAACATGGAAAACCTCCGTGGAAAAACCCGCGCTTTTGTATTAGTGCCATAATGTGGGCACTGTTGAGTAACTTGGTACATCAATTTCCCGGGGTCGTAACTTTGGCATAATATCTCTGTTTCATGCACATGATATATCGTTAGAAATATCTCTTCAATGACTACATCCATAAACAACAAATATCAAGTACAGAAGAGGCTCATATTTCCCTGACCATTCGATGCCGAAAAAATGTCGTTTAGGGCCTCAAAATGGCTCCAAAAGTTTAGGACCCAAAAACTACCAAAAATAGTAAATTGTGCTACAATTAAGGAAACTGGAAAACTGAAAGAAACAATGGTGGGGGTCCAAGTGGAATAGGTGGGTGGCCACCAATATCCTCCTGGATCATATTTTTTTATCCAGCTGTTGTTTTATCCTGAGATAAGCGTAGTAAGTTTTGGCTAGTACTACAAAAGATAAGTGTATTGCAGCTAGTATTATAGAAGCAAGATGTATGTCTGAGAGTACTTTAGAAGAAAAACTTGTTTTGTGGATAGTACTACATACCGAGGTGTAGTGTAGCTTCAGAATCTACCTACTACGGTGAAATACTTGAGCCTACAGTTATTAGATGTTAATAGTCAAGCTTTCTGAAATACCCTATATGTGTGTTATGATGAAACACATTTAAGATGAAGTTTTACTTCATTGAATTCATGGTGATGTAAAATGAATTCCAATACATGTTGGCATGGGTTTTGGGTAAGTGATTTGCGCAGCTTCGCGGTGGCTGTGCAAGGCTAGATCAACGTGATGGTTAGAAGAATAACCGCTTTTGAATATTTAATGTATTAATTGACCATGTTTTGTGGACATAGGTCATTAGTGGTTATAAGTTAGTTAGAAGTGGACCTTTGACATAAAGGCGCAAGCCTATATATAGAGCTAGTTTTGCATTTGTATGTGACATAATAGACACGTTAAGGATAAAACAAATCATGATCAACGCAATACAAGTCCAAGTAAATATCCGAGAGTGATCAATATGTTGCGATCTGTCTATGGTCTTGATGAGTCTTCTTTTTTGAACAATATGTGATCTGTCTGTGTCAAATACTAAATTTTTAGATGTAATCAGTCTCTTGATGTGGAGAAGAATTATCTATTTTGGATCTACTACACAGAATTAATATGACATGCGTTTGTTTCCTAAATGTTCTCTTTTGTTTTTCTATTTTCTCTGCTATGATGTCAATGAGAAGTATATTGAATCTATTTATGATGTACTGATGTTAATGCAATGAATTAATGATGCGATCTATCCCAATTCTATCACAATTATGATGAATGATGATGACACTTATTAAAGTTGTTTTATGAATGATACTATCGTGATAACACTGCTGTGATAAATGAATGATGTGATATGTTAGATCTGTAGTTGTGAAGATGAATTGTGATAACTGTCTTAGTTTTTTCGAGTGATTTAGAGTAATCTGATAGTTATGTTGTCGAAGCCTCGAATGCCATATATTCCCTTCTTACTATTGGAAACTTGGTTTTGATAGCTCTCCCTTGAACATCTCGGGTGAGACTTCGTTCGCTCTATGGATGTTGTTTGGAAAGTAAAAACCTATCTGGGATGGTGCTCAGGGAGATCGTACTGGTTGGGCATCGACAGAGAGAGAACTCCTATTGACGAGGATTTGTTGGTGGGAATTATCCAACAAATGGTTCCATTTCCAAGACCGATTAGGGATTGAAAGGTATTAATCTTGCACATTGATCTAGGAACAAATAATCAATCTCATCAAGAAATAATCAACAAATAACTCTGAAATGGTGTTAATTGAAACCAGAATGGTTTCCTCTCTCTATATTCAATAAACAATGAATAGTTACAATAACAATGTCAAGCAATTGCTTGAATCAATGAGGAATTTGAATACCTAAGGAGGTCATTCGAATTCAATGAGTGGGTCTAGCTTAACTGACTATAAGCCATTGGTTCACGCTTAGTTAACCACTTGACCAAAACCCTAATTGACTCACCAAAACCTAAATGAATTCAGAGTGCAATAAATGACTGAATCTCAACTGAAAGAAATCAAACACATGTCATAGCAAGCCAACCATCAAGTGATAGTGCTTCAATGACTTCAATGAACCCCGATGAGGTTAACTGAAGCTGAACTGATCATCAGAAGTTGGTGGAGGCACCCGTGTTGACTCTAGATCATTAAATAATAATAAATAATCATTAAATAATATATTTAATGAGAGGAGGTGCCTTAACTGACTGGTTGAACTGATTGTAACCACTAGTTAGCAATTAGGTGCATTAATATCACTCATATCACTCCTGGAGTGGTCAAGTTAGCCTCCTTAACTGTAGGTAGGTGTGGGTTTGACTGGATGATGTCAATTAATGGTCCACTGATGTCAATTAATTTCAATTATACTTAGGATAGTGGTTTAAATAGGCCAATTTGACCAAAAAGAGTGTGTATGGTGGTAAATGTCTCCAACACCCCCCCTTAAGCTATACTCAGGAGGAGTTAGAAAACAAAAAAAGCATAAAAATGCTAGGGCAACAGAAACTAAGGCCATAGGTCACCCTGTACATTGCTGAAACTGAAACAATGCTCAAAACAAACTAAGTGAGGAAAAGAGGGAAAACCTAATGGGAAAAAACCCACCTTCAAGATGAACACTGAAAGTAGTCTAAATCACCCTGATGAAATCACCCTCAACAGTGAACGAAGGTAAGTGAACTTCTTTTCTGAAAATATCTTGGTGAAGATGTCTGTAATTTTCTCATCAGTTGGGCAGTATTGCAGAATGATGGTCCTGTCATGCACTAGCTCCCTGATGTAGTGCATGTGAATCTCTACATGCTTGGTCCTCTGCATGGTAAATGGATCCATGGATATCTTAATAGCACTCTGGTTGTCACAAAAGAGGAAAGTGGACAAAGTAGTACCAAGATTAAACTCTGAAAAAATGCCTTGCAACCAAATTGCTTAGATGCAAACATTCACCGCTCCTCGATACTGAGCCTCTGCTGAAGATAGTGCTATGGAAGCTTGATTTTTTCTTGACCAGAAAATGGGGCCACCACTAAACATGAATACATATACAGAAGTTGACTTCTGATCAATAGAATCACCCTCCCAATCAGAATCTGTGTATCCAACCAGCTCTAGCTCGGAGTCTATAGCATAGTGAATGTCGTAGGTCCTGGTTCCCTGAATATACTGGAGGATCCTCTTGGATTCCTTACAATGAATATCATGAGGCTGCTGCATGTATATTGATACATCATTCATGAAATAACAAATATCAGGCCTAGAATGTGTCAAGTACAACAAGCTACCAATCAACTGTCGATAGATAGTGCAGTCCATGGGAGGTGTGTGTTTTCCTTCTTCAAGGCTGATCCCTGAAAGGAAAGGGAATGGTGCAGGCCTACAATCAGCCATGTTAAACTTGAATAATAGGTCTGAATTGTATTTTTATTGAATGACCATAATCCCATCAGAATTTTGAGCCCCAAAAATTGTTTTAGAAGCCCCAAATCACTCATTTCAAAGGCATTGTGGAGAGCAGTTTTGATGGATGAAATGGAGGCAACTGTGCTACCTGTGATCAATAAGTCATCAAAATATAAAAAAATGATAATTATATGACTATAATCCTGCTATAAATACACATTTGGATCTGATCTACATGTCTGAAATTTTTACGAGAGAAGAAAGGCATCCATCTTGGAATACCACTCTCTTGGGGCCTGTTTTAACCTGTATAGTCACTTCTTTAGCTTGAAAACCAAAGATGGATCAGTGATGTAGCCCTCAATATGCTTCATGTATATCTCCTCATGAATATCTCCATGTAGAAAGGCTGACTTAACATCCATGTGATGCACCTCCCAGTGCTTGGATGCTGAAATTGCCAAAACAAGGCAGATGGAGTCCATTTTTGCAACCGGTGCAAAGGTCTAATGGTAGTCCACTCCTTGGAAATGAGAGAAACCTTTTGCTACCAGCCTTTCCTTATATTTTCAGGTGCTTCCATTAGCAGCAACCTTTTTTTAAAACACCCACTTGCATTGAACCAATTTCCTTCCCGGAGGAAGAGAAACTATCTCCCAAGTAGTGTTTTTTCTGAAGAGAATCCATCTCTTCATCCATGGCAACTTGCCATGTTGGATCATTCCGAGCATGGTAGTAGGATTTTGGATCTGAAATAATCATAAAATAGCAATTTTTTTACAGCAAATTATTAGAACAAGAGAGTGCAATACCTACTCTTTGGAAATCAGACCAGGTTCTCCTTGGATCATCCAGATTTCCATTGTTATCTCCTGCGGAGGAGAGTGTCTATTGGGCCCATGTAGGAAGATGATTTTGAACTTCAATTTCTGATTCAATATCTGATTATTACTGCACGCTGATATTAGAAATCATAGGATACAAATCAGGGTCATCACCCCCAATTTCATCATCCAAATATTCAGTAGAATAGGAAGGAAATTCAGCAGTTTTCTCCTTCACTAGTTCCATCTCCTGAAGAGGCTCATCGAACTTGACACTTGACACTTCTCTTGATTGTGATCTGTTTGGTATTGATATCTATCAGCTTGAATCCTTTATATTCATCAATATACCCAATAAACAGACATTCTATGCTTTTCGATTGCAAAGACCTTCTTTTATCAAGTGGAATCTGGGCCCATGCAGTGGACCCAAACACCCGTAGGTTTGACACATTCGGTTTGTGTCCGAAGTATGCTTCGAAAGGAATATTTCCTTTCACATATGAGTGTGGCACCATATTCTGAATGTATTATGTAGCATGCATGGATTCAGCCCACAAATTTGCAACAAGCTTCTTTGACTCCAACATACAGGTGGTCATCTCCTTGAGAGATCGGTTCTTCCTTTCCCCTACTCCGTTCTGCTGGGGATTGTAGGGAATTGAATGCTGGACCTGAATACAAATTTGGGAAAATATTTACAGTACCTCATTACTGACATACTCCCCTCCATTATCATATCTCAAGATATTGATCTTAAGCCCAGAGGCATTTTTTATCAAGGCCTTCAATTCATAAAAATTTTCACATACTTCTGATTTCTTTTTGAGAAAGAAAACCCATGTATACCTTGAAAAATCATCAATAAAATTAAGGAGGTACCTTGATCCATTCATGGATGTGATAGGAATTGGACCACTGATATCAGAATGTATCATCCCCAATATGCTTGTAGCTCGGTTTGCCTTCCCCCGATCGAACTTGTGCTCAGGGTGTTTTCCAATCACATAGCCCTTGCAAATTCCCGTGGTTTCCTTGATGACCAGGAGGCCTTCAATCATGTATTTTTTATATACTTGCTACAAATATTTGAAATTAAGATGGCCAAAAATCTCATGCCACAGCCTACTAACCTCATTTCCATGAGTTAGTAGAGCAGTGGGCTTTGCATTCACAACAAAGTGAGAGAACTCATAGGCTTTTGTATGATGATTTGCAAGGCCTTTTGCAATGAGTTTCCCGGATGCAATTTCTGTTATCTCAACATCATTTGGGATGAAAGAGACTCTCTTATTCATTCCTGTATGTGTCATCTAATAGAAACTAAGGATATTTGCTGCTAGAGACGGTACATACAAAACATTAGAGAAAAAACCATTTTCAAGATCTCCAGTACCTTGTCCTTCGGAAATGATGGTCGAGTCATCTCCCATGTGGATGGGGATGGATTTTCCGGTATCCAAGGATGAAAAGGAGTCGTTTTCATCCATCATGTGATTCGAAGCTCTAGATTCAATCAGCAGTGCTTTGGACTTCGAAGTTCTTTCCATGAGGGCATGACCTTTCTCATGCTGTGGTTCCCGATCTTGGTGATCTCTCCTCTGAAAGCTCTCCGAATGATTGATGTGATTCCTCTCAAGGAGAGGTTTCTTCATCAATATTTTTCTTCATGCAGGAATGTTTAGGGTGAAAACCCTTCCTATAGTAAGAACCCTTCACTTTTTCTTTCCCATTGTGACCTTTCCCTTTGTTCTTCCTTAAGCCGGAAGATTCATCATGCTGCTGCTTTTCAACTCTAGGCTTGGGAGCATCAAATTTATTTTTCTGATTTTTCTACTGCTTTCCTTTACCCTTTAGATCTTTGGGACCTGAGACATGGAGGGCTTGATCACAGGAAGATCAGATGATCCCCATCTAGAAAATCTTGTCATGTTCATTTGTTAGGGACTCAATGAAGGCATTGAGTGTAGGAATCTTCCATCCAGGCGTTGTGAGCTTCCCCGCACGGAATGTAGAAAAAAAAACTGAATAACAACCTTGAGTTTGGAGAGTATGGCAAGGATGAGCTGATCATCCTCCTTATCCACGTTGCATTGCTTCAAGAGTAAAACAGTATGCTTGAAATTTGTAAAGAAATCATTCATAGTCTCGAAATTGGAAGGTTGGAGAGACATGAGTTCATTTTCGAGTTGGTAAACCCTCAAGTCATCATGATTTCCATATAGAGATTCCAATTTGTCCCATATTTCTTTCGGTGTCTTCAAATCCATAAGATGGAAGAGAAGGTCTCGGGAAATAAAGAGGCAGAAGAAACCAAAGGCTTCATCCTTCTTGTTCAAGAATCTTGATTTTTCTATGGTAGATCCAGGCTCAACTTCAATGTCCATGGTGACTCTAAAAAGTCCTTTGGAGCACAGCTAAATCTCCATATCACTTTGCCATGAGTGGAAATTGTATGGAGTCAAGAGATCTATTGAGGAGGCCATCTGGATGTGCTAGAGCGAATGCTTCACCTGTAGAAACCTGAAAATCAAAACAGAAAGGGAAAAATAAGGTCAGACAGCCTGCACATTCTAGGCTTTCATCACACCCAGAATAGTCAATCAAGCAAGCTTGATCAACAAGTTCTTTACTTGGGGTATTGAGTGGTAAGCCTTGGCTTCTAGTGCAGTGCTGGATTTTTGAGCTATTGCTCACTTTTCATGGAGAAATCTATCAAAAAGCTTGTTTTTGAGAGATAGATCTTCATCCCGCCATAAGCTATGATAACATATTAATCTTGCACATTGATCTAGGAACAAATAATCAATCTCATCAAGAAATAATCAACAAATAACTCAGAAATGGTGTTAATCGGAACCATAATGGTTTCCTCTCTCTATATTCAATAAACAATGAATAGTTACAATAACAATGTCAAGCAATCACTTGAATCAATGAGGAATTTGAATAACTAAGGAGTTCATTCAAATTTAATGAGTGAGTCTATCTTAACTGACTGTAAGCCATTAGTTCACACTTAGTTAAACACTTGACCAAAACCCTAATTGACTCACCAAACCCTAACTGAAGTTGGAGTGCAATAAATGACTGAATCTCAACTGAAAGACATCAAACAAATGTCATAGAAATCCAACCATCAAGTGCTAGTGCTTCAATGACTTCAATGAACCCCGATGAGGTTAACTAAAGCTGAACTGATCATCAGAAGTTGGTGTAGGTGCCCCTGTTGACTCCAGATCATTAAATAATAATAAATAATCATTAAATAATATATTCAATGAGAAGAGGCACCTTAACTGACTGGTTGAACTGATTGTAACCACCAGTTAGCAATTAGGTGAATTAATATCACTCAGATCACCCCTGGAGTGCTCCAGTTAGCATCCTTGACTATAGGAGAAGGCTTAGTTAGCATCCTTGACTGTAGGTAGGCATGGGTGTGACTGGATGATGTCAATTAATGCTCCACTGATGTCAATTAATTTCAATTATACTTAGGATAGTGGTTCAACTAGGACAATTTGACCAAAAAGAGTCTGTATGGTGGTAAATGTCTCCAACAAAAGGAGGATATGTTTTGGCATCTGAATCAACCGGAGATTGAGGAGTGGTTTGGTCAAAAACTGCGAGAGTTTGATGAAACAGAAAATTAAAATCCAAAGTTGTTGATGGGAAATTGGTTGGATAGACATATTCATGATGGTCCTCACGAATGGTTCTTCTATGAGTTTCCTATCATCTTGTATGAGTGGTTGGTGAAGTTTACTTCTAAGAAGAAAAACTTCCAAGGAGGAAAGCCGACATCTTGGACTATGGAGCTGATCCGAGAATTGCAAGAAATAGACAATAAGGCATCGCGATAATTCGAGGTGTGGTTAGACAGTATCCTAGAGGTCTATGTTACCAATTTTGCAGTTGATACCAATAAGTCATTTAGTGAAGCAGAAAGGGAATTCTTCAATGGACCATGAGGTAGACTTTTGTTGTCTCTGCAACTATCTATTAAACAGGTAGTCTATGAAAAATGTATTCTGAATATGGACCAAGAGTATTGGAACTCTTGTGTACGGAGGATGTAGACACCAAGACAAAAGGGGGGAGACACATGGAAAGGTAAGGGGTAGATGGGCATGATTTCTGGTGATATTGTGAAGGTTTCCAAGGAAACAAGTGTTTGTACAAGAGGAGGAGCAAGGTTTTGAGAGAAGAGGCAAAGATAGGAGAAGGTCCTATTGCGATCAAAGTGCAATGCCACGAAGAACAACCACATGAGACAAAGCGACCTTTCAGTGATGATGAGGATGACCAAACCCAAGCTATGCCCAGAACAATGACATGCTTGAAACCCAGCAGTTACGTGTCTACACATCAATACTCCACCACCGGGAAGAAACACACATTCTATGTCGACTTTCCCGATGTCTCAGTAGCAATCTAGCAGTAGAGTACTAGCCGGAGGAGGTACATGAGATTCATGTTGGTTCCTTAGGGAGGTACAGTGAAAACATTGGATGAGATCTGTAAAGGGTTATTTGAATAATTCAAGAATTCGAAGTCTAAGGCTTATTACATTACCAAATTGAAAGAAATCAAGCAGTTCCCCAATGAAACAATTTGGGACTTTGATCAACGGTTTAAGACGTTGATGGATCGAGTCAGCTTCCAGATGAGCAATGTTCAGCACAAGGAATGGTTCATTTCCACACTTGTCCCACATATCAGACACCCGCTAATGCAGCAAAATATTACGACGTAGAGCGAGGCCCTAGAAATCACAATGACATTAGAAGCATCGCTAGTAGGAGAAACCACAATCGGGATGAACCAGATTCAAGCACAGTTGGCCAATCTGATGCTCTAAATGCAAGGTATCAAGAAGGATAAGGAATATCGTGATGACCTTTGGTACACCTGGTGTCGTGTGGATGGACATACCAAGGATACATGTCTGACGTTCAGAAATTATTTGCTTTTAGGAGCCCCAAACCCATTGAGTTGTGCTAGTGTACCATGGTTCCGCATATGTCAAGTCTATGCGCATCGACATGAGAACTGTGACTACATGCAAAAGATGGTTACCAAGACAAATATTATGTACTATACCTTTTTTCGGTTAGTAGGAAACGACAATAAAAACTATCGAGGTTATGACTTGCTCCAGGAAATGACATATTATTCCTAATTTGTGAAAGGTGAGGACCCCCAAGTAATGCAAGTGCAGCCAAAAATGGAACAACCAGTAGTGCAGGTGTAGTATACACCTCCGCCCTAGATGCAGTTTATCCCATCACATCCATAGTAGTAGTTTACGTCGTAGCCACATTTTTCACCGCAGCCGCAGTTCGCGCCTCGACCCCATTATAATCAGGTACTGCTCATTCAACCTCAGCCACAATATGTTCAAGCTGCACACTATGTCCAGAAACAACCAAAACCCCCATAGCAGCAGTTGGCACAAGGTCAATTTCAGCAAATAGGAGTCTGAGGAGGATTCAGGGGATGAGGATAAGGCTTCGGTCAAGGAGGAGGATGAGGTCAAGAATCAATCCAGTGTTATACCTGTGGACTATTCAGGCACTACAAGAGGGAATGTCTGTTACGGAAGGAAATTCCTATGGCTTGGGGTACCACAACAGACATCTTGACTCCATAAATCAATCATTTCCAATATGCAATAAAAATTAAATGTCTAACACAAAAGGATCAAACCTCGTAGCTTATTCCTGGCGGTTGAAGTAGATCCCTGTTGAGCTTTCCAACTTCAGCTTGAATTGATAGATTACTTCCTCAAAAATCAAGTAAAAAATATAAGCATTCTATATATCATGGTGTTATATCTATTCTAACATATATAATCAATAATGTATAAGCATTTGACATAATCCAATGGATAAAACATTCATTCAAACACACACTATTGGATAGGAAAATATATTTCTATTAATATAAATCAAAGATTATAAGATACAACCTCTGTTGGCACATCTGCAAACTAGAGAAACTGAATCCCCCACTTGGGCCTCCACCACTTCAATCCTCCATCTCTAGATAGCAAGCTCACAAGCGAAAGGAAATCTTGGGAAGAACACAACAGTGCTCCAAGGGACAAAGGGATGCAGACTCAAGCATAAGTTATGCCAACAATGGACTATAGTTTCTTTGCTTTCAATTCTCTCTTCTTCCTTCAGTGTACCAAGGGCTTCCTTATATAGCTTTTCAAAGGGGTAATGAAAGGTCGAATCCGAGCGATCTCAAGGCATAGGGAAGGCTAGGAGTCAAGTGAGTCAGATCCATGTCAAGGAAAACTCCAAAAGGATTTGGATTTTGTACACATCCCGATGTACGTGGTTTTAGTGATCAAACCCGCGTATATACATTCTTATAGGTTCAAAAGTCACGTGCATCATTTTTCTCATGTTTTTAGGGATGGTCAGGGAAACATCAAAGGACAAAAAATGGTCCATGGGGTCTAAGGAGTCTGTAGCACGACAGGGGAAGGCCATACAAAGTGTGATTCACCTAGAGTGGTGAAATCAGCTATAATAGATGCCCCCTAATGTGTGAGGTTAGAGGGGTCATACGATGGCTGAAATACATTATAAGTCCATCCTAGAAGTGGAGTGATGAAGGATCCCAAATGGAAGGCCCACCACCCAATCAGCATAGTACAATAATATAACTCTGCACATAACTGCACATACATATAGCAGTCCCGGATACATAAGAGTACAATGGCCATGAATAGGCATGATACAAGATATCACATAAGTGGTCATCGCCACATACAATATACATAGATCAGAATCTCCATGATGAAGATATACAAAGGACCATGATCTCCATAATGGCTGAAGATATATAACAAATCAAAATCTCCATAGTGGTTGGAAATATCTGACATATACTGGAATCAAGTCACGAGAGCTAAAATCTCATGAACACTGGCATGATCAAGGAGGTAGCATATAAAAGATGACACCAATATGGAAAGTCTTCTACACAAACCGCTACGAGTACATGTCCTACTATGCGAATAGAGGTGTCGAGGTCGAACATAGTAGTCCATCGTCTGATTACCGGTCATTAATGTATATCGTTAACAGATGCGAGATCACCCACTGATAATGAAAATGGGAATCAAGGTACTAGAGTGAAAACTAACAAGTGTGAATAAATGTGTTGAGGTTGAACACTTGAGAGGATCCATCGATCAGGGGACATTCATGTATTCCCAAAGACCGTCGATGGCGAGAGAACCTGCCACTGATGACTGCAAGTCTCAAGGAACTCAAAATGACTCTAGATTCCAATCCCATAATAAATGATCTGAAGTCGATGGGATGAAATCCGCTGGAAGAAGGGAATTAAGGCATCCCCCATCATCCAACCCGAGGTACTCAGCAAAGCTGTATAATGTGGAAGGACTCAATCATAAGGTGCATGAACTAGTAACTATACCGGGAATGTCCGACATGCAAATTCAAGAGAACTAAGGAATGGTCGACTCATGCTTCAACTTCCTTTGAATAAGAGCATAACGGTGTATGGTGACTCAATAAAGGTAGCACAGAATCGATATACAAACTCGGACATCTCTGTGACACAGGAGGCCTCGACAGAGGCTCCATAGGGATTGGAAGCTTAACCAGTCAGTGGAGATAAACTCAGATAAATGAGTACAGCTCCTAAAGTCAAACTATAACCCAACGAATGGATGTGATATACAGTGCTATGTTCGAAGGCGACACGACTCGACAGCTACCAAAGATAACATCTTTCCTTGTCCGGATTTTTGGTTTTTTTATTTTTTTGGACTTTTTCAATTATCTAAAAAGCTTGAAAAAGAATAAAATGGCTTTATAGTTACAGAATAGGAGGATACGAGTGTCATAAGGGTAAACAAACTAGTTCCAAGCAGTGGAACATACCTATGCTCAATGCAAGGATACATGTATAGGATATTGACACTTGGGGGAAAATCCCCTCACGGTAAAAAGGGAAACAAGCTACGAAGGATATAAGAAATGGCTCTGCATGGCTAGACATGAGACAAGCTTGGGTTATATGGCTGAAATGCAATGTGAGGAGAGCCAACATAAAGCTCAATAAGGCAGGAAAAGCTCATGATAATGCATTCACAACTTGACATGAGGGAGTCCTGAGGGAAATAGGCCAGCAAAAGATCAAGAGGAGTATGAAGCTCTTGCAAAATGACATGGAAGTACTATACAACGGACTCCCACACCCTAAAAGAGAAAACATCACCATGGGCACCAAATGCAAATAAGGTGCTAACTAGGGTACCCATGTAAGGTGAAGCTCTACCACTCGTATCATGCCACTTCTAAAATAACAAGAAGGTCCTGTGACATAACAGAGTGGGTTCGTACCTAAGTTCATGATGATATGATCATAAGATCATGCAAAATCCAAATAGTGATGAAACCTAACCTATATGCCAGTTTAGACATGATACCTAAGATCAGCACAAACGGGTCAATCCAACGGCTGAAATGAAACTAAAAAAGGTCCTCTACATCATGAATTATGTCAAAAACGGTCCAAAATGGTTAGAAAATGTCAAAACTATAGGAAAGGGGGTAAAAATTTTCAAATATTTGAAAATTTTCTATAAATAGTAAACAATTCAAAATATTATAAAACATTTGAAACTTTTACACATTTGAGGTCTGATTTTCAACAGTGAATTCCAGGAGATCCAGCTGGTGGAATCCACTGCCGTTTCTTCCAGGTATTTATTCATGCTCTTCTCTTTGATTTTGATGCAATTTTCATGAAATTCCATGGTCGATTAAGCTTTCTAGGCCAAACTAAAATGAGCGCTATGTCCCACACTGAAATCAAGGTTTTTTCCGCGTATAGGGATGGATATACATGGAAAATGACCTCAAACCCGCATACATACGCGCCTGTGTTGAAAACAACCGCGTATGAGGCCGTGCATAAGGTTTTTTCAATAATCAATGGGAAAATTTGCTATCTCTTGTGCAGGATGGTCCTAGAGTGGAGAGAGTGTGAACATGGTGAGGCAGAGGAAGCAGTAAGGGCTGATCTAATGGCTCAACAGGCTCTACAAGTTTTGGTGTCTTGGTGGTTTGAGGGCCAAACCAAGACTATTACAGATGCTGGTGAATTACTGGGATCGAGACTCAAAGTCCTTCCAGATAGATGGGATGTCCCTCACCATAGAGGTGGAGGACATATACTTCATTACTGGGCTTTCTAGATGAGGGGAAGTGGTGAACCTTCGTTCTTGTGGTGGGCCAGGAGGTGGCTTAACTATCGACGAGTACATTGCAGTGTACTACTATCCAGACAAAGAGAAGGTGGTGAGTCAGGTCCCTACCAATTCTATACAGGTGCTGGTCCTAAAGGCCATACTATTGACATTGGGCAGCATAGCAGGCTTGGCATCACTCCACCAGGCCTTGTGGCCTCTGATGTTCTATGCAATGGAGTGCATGAGACCCACTATTTATGACTAGAGTGCTACACTACTGAGCAACATGAAACATCTGCTCAATGAGTGTAAGGCAGGTAGAGTGTGGAACTTCGAGTTCAACAGTATTTTGAGCACATTTTTCTTCGATCGTGTTCCAGGATTGAGCCCCAGAGTGGATGTTCCTCTTGATGGGATTTGAGATCTGGCCCAACGGCGTTGGGTAGATGCTATGCGTAGACTGGGGGGGTGGTAGGGTGGCCAACCCATATCTAGCTGACTTCTTTTTGTGGTGGCGGTGACAGATAGTTTCCATCGATGACTACCCCTATGCAGGGATAGATTTCTGGGGGGACCCAGAGATGCCGCTACCACTAGGATCGACATATGGCGATATAGGTAACGAATCTTGATCCTCTCTTTTTAAATTTTTTGATTTATTTAATTTTTTTGTGTTTTCTTGATTATATGGAATCAAAAAGACATATTTTTGCATGACAATACATAGTGATATCTACCATTTGTGTGCAGATGTGGGACCATGGTGGCCAACGGGCTTCCCTCATCATAAACAGAGGGGAAGAGGAGATGGCATCATGGGTGTGGATGCGGAGCGGACGCTCCAGAGCATTCATACCAATTTTGTGAGACTGACACATATGGTTCCCATGGCGCAAGTTGAGGACTTGCCTGAGGCTATGCAGTGACAGGTGGTGTGTGTACCATGCACATAGGTGCGATTATTCTGACGGCTAGCTAGAGCCGTAGTGACCTTCCATTATCACAACCCTCCTCCTCCTCCACAGGATTAGACACCTGGGAGTGTATACATTTTGTACTACCATGTATTATATGTTGGTGGCTCAAAAGCCCCAATTTTGTATCATGAAATTATGTATTATCACATTTTGGATGTATATATAAAACATTTTATGGTGATCAGTTTATTTATTTACATGTGTAAAAATTGTGCTTGTGATTAATTTATTGTGAATGAAACAAATTCCAATCTAACACGTAGTTAGCATATGAGTCAGCAACTTGATTATTATTTCTTGGAATATGTATATATGTTATATTATCAAATTGTCATTCTAACAATCTCACACGTAAGAATCTTCTCAATAACGTCGAATCTCTAAAATGGTACAAACCATTGAGCTGTGACAGTGCTAACTCCGAATCAAGACGTACCTCAAGATAGAGAACGCCATTTGAAATGGCATCCCATAGAAGCTCAATAATGGCACTGTATTCAGCAACATTGTTGGAAGATGGTCGTAGACATACGCCTCCTGAAGACAGTACCTGACCCATAGGAGTATAAATCACCCAAGCAGCAGAGGCTGAGTGTTGAGTGTGATGGTTTGCACCATCCATGAATCCTATGTAGGTGGAATATTCCATTGACATATGCCAAAATAAACAGAAACTAATCATAAACCCGATCATGATAAGAAAAAGACCTAATTATGCAAAACTGTACAATAATATACAATAAGCAGCCTTGGCTGAAGATCATGCATAGTATTTCTTAAGACAGAGCCCATTTCTAGGCTTTGCCAAGGTCGTTCCTTCGTAATCCACTAACTCATATGCACCCTTCTCTAACACACGCTTGACCACGTAAGGACCACACCACATAGGATTAAATTTCCCTGCCCCCAAGGGTTCTTTCGGTTGATCCCATAAAAGGACCAAGTCTCCTTCACTAAACGCTCTTGGATGAACAGACTTATCATATTGGGCCTTTACGCGACGTTTATTAACTTCTAGAGCCACCAAGGAATCCCGGCGCTGCTCATCAAGTTGCTCAAGGTGAACCAAATGCTCCTCCAATGGTGAAGTGTCTGGTAAGAGTTCTACAACTAGCTTCAAAGAAGGAATCTCACATTCAATCAGCAATATCGACTCCACTCCATGTACAAGTTGATATGGAGAAAAACCAGTGGCAGTATTAACAGCGTTTCGATATGCCCACAAAGCAGGATATAACATGATGTGCCAATTGTTCTTGCTTTGCACAATGGTTCATTGGAGAATGGCTTTGATTGATTTATTCACTGCCTCTACCTGTCCATTTGCTTGAGGGTAGTAAGAAGAGGAATACTCTTTCTTATACCCTAACTTTGATGCCAACTTTTCCATCATACGGTTCTGAAAGTGCGAGCCATGGTCAGTGACAAGCTCTTTCGAAATCCTGAACCGAGTAATAATTTGGTTGAATACAATGTGGGCAGCTATCTCACCATCGGATTTTACTGTAGGCATAGCCTTAGCCCATTTCATGAAGTAATCAACGGCCACTATAATATGATGGTGCCCCCCAGCCGAAGTTGTGTTGCAATCTATAAAATTGAGCCCCCGCTTAGTGAAGGGACCGATGGTGATAATGGGATGTAATGAGGCAGGTTTCAAGTGCATATTACATGCGAACACCTGGCAAGGGTGGCACCTCTTGACCGCATCAACACAATCCTTAAAGAACGACGGCCAGAAATAACCCGCTCTTAAAATATTTTGAGTTGTAGAAAGCCCATATAAATGACCACCACACGCCCCTCCGTGGCAATCATTCATCACTGCCTCAGCCTCTTCATGAGTTAAACAACGTCATAAAATGGAATCTACCCTACGGCGGTACAAAGTGTTATCCACTATGAGGTAGTTCTTAGAGACGTGACGTAATCGTCGTCGTTCATATTGCAAGAGGTGAGTAGGGATCTTCAATTTTTGTAAATATATTATGATATCCCCATACCATGGGTCTAACATTGAGATTAAGAAGATGTGTTCATCGACAAACGTATCTTCACAAACCAGCTCCTCGGCCTCACTCTGGAAATTCGATCTAAGCTCTGCAAAAATTAAAGACTTCTTCGATTTTGCCGAAACAAACTCGAGATCGAATTCTTGTAGAATGACAATCCATTTCTTATATTTTCCCCCAACCATCCTTCGGGTGAGGACAAACTAAAATGGATCGACATGGGCTACAACCAAGGTTTGGTGAAGGAGAATATAATGTCTCAACCACTGAACCGCATGTACGGTAGCTAAAGCAAGCTTCTCGACATGAGAATAACGAATCTCTGCATCAATAAGGTTCCAACTTAAATAATAGATGACATGCTCTTGGAGTTCCTCATCCTCTTGAACCAAAACCATACCAATCGTCTCTAATGACGTAGCCACATATAATAGAAAATCATGGCTATAGTCCGAGGGACTAATCACCGGGGCCAATGCTAGGGCTCGCTTGAGTGCATCGAAGGACTCCTGGGCTCACTCATCCCAATAAAAGGGAGTGTCCTTCTTCAAGAGATGCATGAAGCCTCTAGTTAAATTGGAAAAGTTGAAAACAAATATTCGTAAGAAGTTTTCCATGCCTTGCAAACACTGAAGATGGCGAATATTCTTTGGGGGAGACAACTGAAGTATTGCCACAACCTTCAAAGGGTTGACTCTTATACCCTCTTTAGAAACGATGAATCCTATCAAACGACCTGACTTCACACACAAGATGCACTTATGAGGATTTAATCTAACCAAATAGTGCCGGCATCTTTCGAATACCAATCTCAAGTGATAGGGATGACGCATTCTCATGCGAGAATGAGCAGTAAGGTCATCCAAAAATACTTCGATAATTGACTTGAGATCGTGGAAGATCAAGGTCATTGCCCGCTGAAATGTAGCTCCGGCATTTTTCAAGCCAAAAGGAATTTTTCGATATGCAAACGTTCCCCAAGGACAAATAAATGAAGTCTTATGTTGGTCCTTAGGTTTAATTTGTATATGATTATATCCAGAAAAGCCGTCCATGAAGGAGAACACCTCGCTACCCTCACACTCATCCAAAATCTGATCAATAAATGGTGTGGGCAAATTGTCCTTAGGACAGGCACCATTCAAATCACAAAAATCAATACATATGCAGATCGCTCCCTGTTTCTTATCCACTGGAATGGAGTTTGAAACCCACTCCATCAAGGGAACGGGATAGATGAAACTGGCTTTCAACAGCTTCTCTATCTTTGCCTCAATCGCAGGTGCTTTCCTAGGATTCACCGCACGTAAACATTGTCAAACAGGCTTAGCATTAGGGTAATTCTTAATCTCGTGCTCGAAAATACAAGGGTCAATACCTGGCATCTCGTCGTAAGACCAAGCAAAAATATCATGGAATTCCTTAAGTAGCTCAGTGTATTCTAGAATCTCAGCATGGGAAAATTCTGCCGCAATATAGACATTCTCTATCATGCCAGGATTTGCGAGAGATGTTGATAGGAATCGTTGAAGATATGTTTGCCATGTTTCCATCAGCCATCGGACCAGGAGAGCTTAATGGAACCATAGGACTACTAACTCTCTGACTAAGAACCGCCCTAAAATCCTCATGCTCCAAGCGGTCAAGCTCTAGAAGAAAGTACGATCTATGATGGAGTTCCTCCCATGGTGGCTCAACTCTCGACATAGCCTCAATAACCGCTTCATCTGAAGGAAAAAACATATAAAGGTAGTTGTGTGCATGAGAAGACTGTACTGCCCATGCCGGCAGCACATAAGGGTCCTCCTCTTCCGCCCGGGAAGAGGAAGGACTAGGCTCTGCAACACACTCGATATTAGCTTGATAAGCTATCATAGTTGTAGGAAATGGCACGTCCGTCACGATGGGCTCACTCAAATTACTCGATGTAGGAAGAATCCAAGGATCTTCCATATGACTCATGTGAAAAAGACACTGATCTCATAGATGTCTAAGCCTCATTGGAAATAGATCCTATCATAAGGATCGGTGTAGGACAACTAAAGCTTCCCATGAGGGATGGATACATGCCTACACCCACACTCCCAGTTGCTGACTGAGAATGTTCAACAATCGGGATCGAAGCCCCCGAAGATGCGGTAATAGATGGATTCTTGAATGTCATTTGATTAATCGTTACGATCTTCCCGTTATGTGGAAAGCATACAACGCGGAACAGGGAAGAAGCAACAGCTTGCATACTGTACATCCAGTTCCTACCCAACAAGAGATTGTATTCAAGGGGCGCATCAACCACCTCGACCTCTATCGCAATGGTATTCCATCCCAAACATACTTTAAGGGAAGGAAGGATGTCGTGCGGCCTAAAATATCTCCCATCGAACGTAGTTAACATGGTCACTGATTTAGATAGCTCAGGGGAACCCAGACCCTTCCAGCAGGATAAAGACATCACAGAAGTAGCAGCGCCCTCATCAATCACAGTGCACTTGAAAATCATATTAATGCATTCTATGTGAATCCAAAGAGACACATAGTAGGGAAAGCGAGGGTGAAGTCCTGCGGTTTCAAATTTGACCACAGAGGAAGAGTCATCATCGTTCACACCAAGGGCAGAAAGCAACGCCTTCCTTTGTGAAGGACAACTCTGAAGCACTTCCAATGTAGACATCACACAAGGAGTGTGGCCTAAATCCTTGACAACTGAATAGTTCTGGGCGGCTCGGGCATTTGTATTATGCCCTAAATGCATAAGGACTCCCTTAGGAATGCGAGGTGCAGTCTCAGGTTTCTCAATACGCAGATGGGACCCTGGTGGATCAGGCTCTTTACCTGGTCTAGGTTGTGACGAACCATAATATTTCACATGGGTCACAACATTCGTAGCATGGACCATGTTAATTCAACCATGACCAATAGTCTCCGACAGATCTTGATCCACACCAGACTGGTCATGGGACTTCGAGTTCAAATTTTGATTGTGTGGTAAGGGGTTAGTTAGCATAGCTAGGCCCTGTGCCAAGAATCTCAAAGCTTCCTCAATATGAGGGCACAAGTAAGTGAGGTGATTGTCCTTACATAACTTGCAAGGGAACTTAACCTTACGTTTAGCTTGCTTGTCCCCCCCAGCATTCCGGTCGTTCTTGTCATTTCTATTAGCATTCTCATTCTTATTTCCACCCTTACGATTATTTTTACCCTTTCTTCTATTCTGTCCGGGCTGTTGGTTACCCCTCTTGTCTGATGATTGCACAGAAAGTACACTCACCGTTTGGGTGGGTTGAGACGAAGCCGTAGCTTGTCCTGAAGTAGATTGGTTGATTGACAATTGACTAACTTGTTTTGCAACCGAATCTGCAGGTTTCGCACTTGCACAACCCACAATTCCATTGGCATGTGGTCGAGGTTTGACTTTGGGGTTGAAACTGGAACGCAGAGCATTTGGAATAATCTCATATAACAAACCAGACTGAGCATAGATCAAGTCTATTTCACGTGCCCTAAAAATCGCTTGTTCCTCATTCTGCACTCCAGATGTAGAAACATCCTTCACTATATACGGCAATAATGACTTAAGGAACCACTCAAGGAGGAATTGCAGCAGTATAAAGGCTTTAATTAACCTCTTTCGTCTACGCCACTCTTGAATGTGATCAGATATATGTGTGGCTTTATCTTGCCGAAATGTCGACAAGAGTTCAGTACCAACGTCATAATGCACTGGTAGCTGGAAGTGATTAAGAAAATTCATCACAAGGTCATCAAACAAAGAGAAAGCTCCCCTAGGTAACTCTATATACCATTTCACAGCAGGCCCTGTAAGGGTGCATTGAAATAGTCTCAAATGGATTGAGTCCTGATGTAAGGAATTCAAAGAGCACCATAGGTGAAACGTAGTAACGTGTTCACTCGGATCCTCTCCTAGTTTGCCCTCGAACTTAGGTATGTCTGAAGGAATCTTGGTAGGGATAGCCAACCAAGCTAGTTCATGAGCTATAGGATCATTTGTCAATCTCGACAAGTCAGGAAGATTGAGCGTCGCGAGGAAAGGGAGCCTAGGATGATGAGGTCAATGGACCACTCCCTGATTCATATAGGTTTGATTACCACCATGGCCTTGGCCATAGTGCCCTCCTCCCGTATGACCCGTATAGGGCGGCGTGGAAGCACCATAGTGTGGTGGACCTTGACTAGTAGGAGCTACAAAGCCATAATTAGGAGAGTAAGCAGATTGTTAATACCCGGCCCCATAAGGTGAAGAACCCTATCCATAATGTGTCCCTTAACAAGGTCCATAAGTCATCGCATGCGATGTCCCATGAGACATGCCATAGGTAGGAAGATAGGCTCTGGAACTAGGAATATACATACCAGAAGTAGGAATATACACCCCAGAAGTAGTAACATGACCTCTAAAAGCATGAACATAAATTCCCGAAGCAACGGGCGGTATGTAAACCTGAGACACAATCGACTAGTAACCGCAGTATCGACCTAACTCGTAGCCATGTGCCGACTCGAAGGACCACATGAATAAGGTCGAGGGTGAACATTTGAAGAACTAGGGACAGAGGACAAAGGGATCTGAGTAATCAAGTACGTATTATTCCCTATAGTCACTCGTCTCGGATCTGGTATCCTAATAGGATCACTAACCCTAGACCTAGGAGGAATATGTGATGTAACTTCCACCATTGGGATGGAAGGTGCAATGTGACTAGTGCTCCCAAACCTCTCCTCTTGGTAAGGAATGAGAGTGCCCCCAGGCATAGTGTTAGGCTCGAAGTCAGATTCAACATGAAATGCCAAATCATGTGTAGGAAAACCAGACATACCATAACTACCATAGCTAGTGCTGGCAGGTTCAAAATGAGTCTCGGCATCCTCCAGCATTCCATACTGGTAACGCATCAATGCGGAATCAACCCTGGAGTGAGTAGGTCTATCATGCATGGTTCCTATCTCAGAAATCATAGGACCTAACTCAGCCAAGTCGGGTGAAGGATCGTAAGTAGGATTAAACTCCCCATCGTCTACACGAATGGGAGAAGGTGGTTCAGGAATACCTTCCAAATGGTCTCCCATGGTGTGTGAATCAATGTGTGAAATAGTCCTCCTGGACTGTCTAGGTCTCTCTCCCAAAGGAGGAGGAGAAGTAGAAGGCGAAAGTCTTGCTAAATGACAAGAACGGTGAGGAGCCACACCCGAATCCACAATGACTCAAAAAATAGAAAAGACTCTCTATTTATGTAAACCCTAGGCCAACTATCATGCACAGAGAAATCACTAATAAAATCTAAATCCAAATGCAAGCAAACAAGGGCTGGATAAGTGAGCTCTTGAATGAAGTAGGTATGTCTCGCCTAGGAGAGGCTTGAGACTCCCATACACAACAAGCGGAGGTACGTAACCAATTATTGTGGCCCTTAGCTTCAACGCGTAACGCAACTGTGATGTCCAACCCCAACCTGGCCGGGACACCCGTAGAATAACCCATGTAAAGTACCCCCTCGATATCCTAGGTAAGGCCACTAAGGTCACCTCAATATAATCAATGCTCAGGCGGACAGTCACAGGTGGGATTGACCATATGGTCAGGGTAGCAAATCCCAAAACTCTTGAAAGAGCCCCCAGATACGAATACAATCCTGGAAATATCTCCGGTGCTACTCAGTTATGACTAGGGGTCATCCCAATCAATAACTGCTCACACTGCCTCGTGCTTAACTCCCTTTTGAGAGGAGGATCCTGAGAAAGACTGGTTATACCAAGGATTTCACACACTCACCTAGACAGACACATACATGTTGTTGTTTAGTGATCTTGGAGAATTTACTTACAATGAACTATTCCAAGATCCTAAAACCTAATCTTGTTGGTGCACCCTATAAAAGAAAAGAGTGTAGTTCATTTTAATTTCGCGTTGATTTTAATTGGATTTATTACTCAAAAGAGGGATATGGTCGTGCAACTAATGGTGTTATGACACAACATGAAGTAAAATGCACACCTGACAATCAATGCAAATGCATTGTGTCCATGAAAATAGGGTATGCTACTACGTGAAATGCACAATTTTTCTTCAAATGATGAATGCAAGATTTCCTATACGAAGTCCTAACTAATACTCCAAAGCAAATCTAGTGCAAGTACAATGCAAAATGCAAAATGCAATGCATGATGATAAGAAAATGTTTTTGGATTTTTTGAAATAAAATGAGATGAAAATAAGCAAAAGAATGATTCTACAACCCCTAGACTCTGCAAGCACACATAAACAGCACTCAAGCAAAGCACTAAGGTAAAATAATTCTAATGCACTAATCTCAAACAAAAAATCGAAAATGCCATGACAAGAACCTTCTTAAAAAGAAAAAATTTAGCCTAAAAAAAATGTTTCTGGTCAGAAACAGAGGTATAAATAGACTCAGGCAGTGCCAAATGAGACTCAACAATCAGCAAAATTCACTTAGAAACCATTCAAATTCCCCAAAAAGTCAAAAGTAAGGGCATACGTGACTGTTCGCAGTAAACCCGTATACGCAGAAATCGAAGAGAAACCCGCGTGTATACACGACTATGAGTTAAAAACTCACGTACAGGAAGAAAGGTGCATAAAATCAAGGCAAATAGACAGGCTGAGACAAACTTCACACCAATCAAACACTACTAGGCATACATGCCCCCAGACCCGACACAGAAACAAGAGAGAAAGAGCAATTCAAATTCATTGAATGCCGATAGAACAACCCCCAAAGGACAACTACTAGGAACTCCCCAACGAAGTCGCCAATTTTGTTATGGAGAAAAATTCCTATGACTTGGGGTACCACAACAGACAACTTGACACCAAAAATAAATCCTTTCCAATATGCAATAGAAATTAAATGTCTAACACTAAAGGATCAGACCTCATACCTTATTCCGGACGGTTGAAGTAGATCCCCGTTGAGCTTTCCAACTTCAACTTGAATTGATAGATTACTTCCTCAACAGACAAGTAAACAATACAAGCATTCTATATATCATGGTGTTAGATCTATTCTAGCATATATAATTAATAATGTATAAGCATTTGACATAATCCAATGGATAAAACATTCATTCAAACACACACTATTGGACAGGAAAAGATATTTCTATTAATATAAATCGGATATTATAAGATACAACCTCTGTCAGCATGTCTGCGAACTGGAGAAACTGAATCCCCCACTTGGGCCTCCACCACTTCAATCCTCCATCTCTAGATAGAAAGCTCACAAGAAAAAGGCAATATTGGGAAGAACACAATAGTGCTCCAAGGGACAAAGGGATGCAGACTCAAGCATAAGTTCCGGCAACAATGGACTATAGTTTCTTTTCTTTTAATTCTCTCTTTTGCCTTCAATGTACCAAGGGGTTCCTTATATAGATTTTCAAAGGGGTAATGAAAGGTTGAATCCGAATGATCTCAAGGCATAGGGAAGGCCAAGAGTCAAGTGAGTCAGATCCATGTCAAGGAAAACTCCAAAAGGATTTGGATTTTGTACACATCCCGATGTATGCGGTTTTAGTGGTCAAACCCGTATATATACACGCTTAAAGGTTTAAAAGTCGTGTGGATCATTTTTCTCATGTTTTTAGGAATGGACAGGGAAACATCAAAGGAAAAAAAATGGTCCATGGGTCCTAAGGAGTCTACAGTGGGACAGGGGAAGGCCATACAAAGTGTGATTCACCTGGAGTGGTGAAATCAGCTATAACAATGTCCTCTTGTGCAGTGTACATACTATGTGACAAGCGAGCATTATGTCAAAGGTTTCCCTCTATTGATTGTGAAATGGTAAGATGGAAACATTCCTTAGTTGTATAATGTGCAAAATTAGAACTTACCAACATTCCAAGTGCAGAACCAGCTGACGATGCAGAATCAAATCTCGCCACAGACTCAGAATCAGCCGACAAACCCGTTGCTGAATCAGAACGCACCATTGAATCAATCCTAGAACATGAATCAAGGATCGACGGTTACAACAATTCAAGCTGAAATACGAACAAAGGATTTCAAAGTTGGGGTTTTCACTCACGCTGGCATGACAACTGGAGAAGATGGACCACGTCAGCAAGTTCAGTTCATTGGAAAGAAAAAGGTAGCATTTGATATTGGGACGGAGAAAGACACCTTCTTTGAGGCCAAGCATGCAATTGAGAGAAATCCGGGTAAGTTACCTATGATCGATATGCCATATGATTTTGATCCATAGGTAGAGGCAGGACCATCACGACAGCATGGTACCTTGCAGCAGTTCTTTGAGAGTTGTGTGTCACTAGCAAGGAATCCCAAATCCATTGTCAAGACTGAGAAGCTGTTGTACCACTGGGATAAGACATTGAAGGATTCCGCGGTAAAATTCTTGCAAAAGAGGAAGAAAAGAAAGGAGATGAGGATGGACATCTAGATCAGAGATTACGAGGTTGACTCAGTTATTTTGGATCTTAGATCATATGTAAACATTATGACCAAGCAAACTTGGAAGCTGATGGGGAATCCGACATTAGGATTGTCCCCGGTGCAGCTACGACTAGCAAATCAGGAAAATGCTCAGCCCATTGGTCACATTTCAAACCTGGTTTTCGAGGTTGAAGGGATGAAAACATATGCTGATTTTGATGTGATAGAAGTGGTTGAAAATGGAGGTTCATATCCCGCACCGCTAGGGATTGGGTGGGCTAATGATAGCATGGCAGTTATCAATTTCAAAAAACGGGTTATGACATTTGAGAACCAGGATGTCAAGGTCATTTCTCACATGGACCCTCAAGAAGGACGTTGGTATATTGAACCTGTAAGGGGTGAATCTGATAGAAGTTGGAATCACGTATATAATATCTTTGAAGACTATATCCACCCTACCGTCGATGGATAACTTGGATGGCGTAGCACTAGTTCTGCATCTTCTGATTCCAATGATGCTTTAGAAATTTGGAAAAATAGGTTGCATGAGGTGTCATTCAGGAAATGCAGGTTGATCACATAGTCTCTCCGTCGCATAACAACTGAGACTATCAAGTTTCCAATTTATGAAGGGATTCCAAGTTTACCAAAATTCCTTTGACAATTTGAAGAAAAAGTGTTTGAACCATAAGGGGTATTGGCTCTAGATGTAGCACTGAAGGCTAGCCTAGCCCGATGGTGGGAGATGCACAAGAAGATGATCCATGACTGGGGACAGTGTTAGAGATTGTTGATGGTGCACTTCAGTAATTCGAAGGTCTATCATGATGGGAGATGCGATGGAAGGAATGACCCCACCAGTCACTTGATAAAATGTCAGGCCTTATGGGAATAGCGACCTAAAGATGAGTGGGTCCATGATTTTGTTCATACTCTGGACAAGATGCTGAGATCCTGTTATGTAGTAGCAGAACTACGGAGAAATATAACCACTTGGGAGGATTTGTCTTTTTTCTTTGCACAAAAATTTAGTTTCCAGGATGCCAACCCAGAGGTACATAATGAATTACAAATCATCTACAACATAGTCCTGATGGTTGTCCCTGTCGCATACCTAGTTGATTCACATGCACACTGCTCGATGCAATCTATGATGACATGTTATAATCTATCTGGGGAACCTAAAGATGATGATGAGTTTCAAAATGTTAATATTCCAGAGTCAGAAGGAAGTTGCGATGTTGCAGTGCTAGACATACCAACAGATTCGATGAGTCAGCTACTGAAGATCCAGAAATTCAACATTGGGTTGGAAGAAAACCCAAAATTTGTCAATATTGGGGACTATTAGAACGAGGAAACAATGGCCAAAATCATGGACCTTCTACATGAATTCCAGGATCTTTTTTTTCGACGCGGTTATCTGAAATGAAGGGGATATTAGGGGACCTAGGGGAGATGAAAATCCCGTTGAAACCAGATACAAAACATGTGAGACAGAGGCCATCTCAAATGAACCCATGATATAAGGACCGTTTGAAGGATGAGATTGACCAGATCCTAGATGTTGGGATCATCGATCCTGTCGAAGAATCAAAGTGGATAAGACTTATGGTTGTTCAGGATAAAAATACCAGCAAAGTGCACATTTGTGCTGACCTAAGAATGTTGAATGATGCCTACATGCATGATCTGTTCCCAACTCTGTTTACAGATGAGGTCCTTGAAGGAGTAGGTGGTCAGGAGATGTATTCCTTCACAGATGAATTTTTTGGGTACCACCAGATCCGGATTGCAAAGGAGGATCACCATAAGACCGCATTTGTCACCGAACGGGATTGTTTTCAATATACAATCATGCCCTTTGGGTTGAAGAATGCGCCAACGATCTTTTCTCGGGTGGTTGTCACTGCGTTCAAAGATTTCATTCAAAAATTCCTGCAGGTATACTTGGATGACTGGACACTATATGGTTTGGTTAGAGATCATTTATCAAACCTATGATTGATGCTAGAATGGTGTCGATAGCATCAAATTGCACTAAAGTCTAAGAAGTGCATTTTTTGTGCGTCGTTTGGAATACTACTCGGACACAGAGTATGTAAGGAAGGTCTGTTGGTTGACCCTACAAATATCATGCTAATTTTTAGTTTTTGGCCACTAACGAATGTGAATATGCTTCGGGCAAAGTTGGGGAACACGGGGTACTATCGAAAGTTCATCAAAGGATATGCTGCGATTACGGCCCCTATGGAGAAGCTATTAAAGAAGGATGCGACATTTGAGTAGAGTCAGGAATGTCAAGGAAGTTTTGACACATTGAAGGCCAAGATGGCCTCCGCACCCATACTGGTATTCGCTGATTGGAACAAGGAGTTCCATGTGCATGTCGATGCCTCTTCTGTTGCACTGGGGGTTGTGCTTGCGCAACCAAGTTAGGGTGACCTGGATCACCCTATCGCATATGCCAGTAGGAAGTTATCATTTTCTGAACGAAATTACACAAAGACTGAAAGAGAAGGCTTGGCTATGGTTTATGCCTTGTGAAAGTTCAGGCACTATTTGTTAGATGGTCGCTTTAAGATGTTCACCGATCATTCTGCCTTGCAATATTTGTTCAATAAGCCTGTGTTCGGGGGGAATATTTGTCAGTGGCTGCTACGTTTTTAGGAATTTGACTTTGAAATAGATGTGAATCCAAGATAGTTTAATGTTGGTCCTGGTCACATGTCTCACATTGAGACCAGAGAAGAACCTACCAATATTGATGACAGATTTCTGCATGCGCAACTGTTACGGGTCAACATTGCAGATGATCATAATGCCCCAATCATTTAGTTATTGGCCACTAGTCTTTCCCCTGAGAACCTGTCAACCAATCAGAACAAGTAGTTGGTATTAAAGGATTCATATTTCTAGCTGATTGCTGGGCAGTTATACAATCTTGGACTAGATGAAATCTTGCGACGATGTATCCTACCACATGAGTAAGGACCCATTCGAGAAGAAGCACATGCAGGAATCATAGGAGGTCACTATGGAGGAATGGCTATTGCATGGAAGGTGTTTTGCACTAGGCTATGGTGGCATGCATTGCATAATGATGCCACAGACTATGCACAGAGTTGTGACATCTTCTAGCACGTCAGTAAACCATCGTAGTGGGATGAGATGCCACTTGAGTTGCAGGTAAATCTACAACCTTTTGTTAAATGGGTCATGGATTTTTTGGGTCCAAATAATCCACTGGGGAAGATGAATGGTGTGCGATACATCATTACCGCAAATAAATATATGACCAGGTGGGTAGAGGCTGCACCAAATGTGGATTGTACCACTGTGACAACAGCAGGGTTCATATTTGAGAATATTGTGACACTTTTGGGTTACCAAGCATACTGATGAGTGACCAAGGTAGTCATTTTATCAACCACACTGTGACAGCACTAATTGAGGAGTTGTAGGTGCAACATAAGAAAAGAACGCCATACCATCCGCAGGTGAACGGGACTATTGAAGCTTTCAACAAAATTTTGGAAACAGCGTTGAAAAAGGTATGCAACGCTAATCACGATGACTTGGACTTGAAAATTCCAGAAGTGCTATGGGCCTATTGCACCACTTGTAAATGACTAATAAGACAGACGTCGTTTAAACTGGTATATGGACAAGAGGCAATCATGCCCAAGGAATACATTGTTCCTAGTTTATGCATCACTACGACGACCGACATGGATGATGCAAAAGCATTAGAAGACCACATTGTGCTGTTGATCCATATTGAAGAGGACTACTTTATTGTAGGCTTCCACCAGTGTGTTGCAAAGGATCAACAGAAGGCATGGCACAATCGTCACATTAACAATATCCAATTTACGGAAGGATATTTGGTGCTATTATACTACAAAAAGCATTAGAGGAAATTTCAAATCAAAACGGGCCTCCTAAAATGAACTAATAAAATAATAGTTAAAATAATAAAATAATATTTATTAATTTTGGAGGAAGAAAAGAAAAAAACTACTTTTTTGTTTGTATTTTTGACATATCTCCTCGTGTTTTTACTCAAATTTTGATCAGTATAGCTCATTGGATGTGGAATTAAATTTCACATTCAACGAGTACCCACTCGGCATACTTTTGACGGACCCCGCTACCCCAAAAACAAGAAATACCTGAAAAAATGGAATGATGATGTCATCATTCCATTTTTTCAGGTATTTCTTGTTTTTTAGGTAGCGGGGTCCGTCAAAAGTATGTCGAGTGGGTACTCGTGGGATGCGGAATTTAATTCCGCATCCAACGAGCTCTCTCAATCGAAATTTGAGTAAAAACACAGGGAGATATGTCAAAAATACAAACAAAAAAGTAGTTTTTTTATGATACCTATCCCCAAATTTATATTAAAAAAGTGTTTAAGACCTATACGGTATTTCAAATTTAAAGTGATTTCATTGGCTAACACATGATGACATGGAATTTGAATAAAATTTAAAAGGCCCATTTTGAGTTGAAATTTCCTCTAATGTTCATGAAGCATCCAGGTAAGTTACAGATGCACTGGTTAGGGCCGTATCTTGTTCATTCCATTACTTCTAGAGGTGCGGTTCAATTGCAGCAATTAGATGGTGCGGTACTACCGACGCTCGTCAATGGGATTTGCTTAAATCCCTATAGGACAGGGTCAGAGCTGCGCACCATTTGAGGCATTGTAGAAAAAAATAGACTAGTTTATTAGATAGCAGTAAGGCGAGCCTAGGGGAAGATGTCATGCAAGGATAGGAGTTAGTAGCGATGGAAGGGAGACCACCTGCGACAGCCGCAGGGCTATGGGTTGGTCAAATCAACCATAAATGCAGGGAGTTAAAACAGTTAGATGATGGTGCTTGTTGAAGCGACGCACATCAATGGTCGATCCGACCATTAGTAGCGTAAGATTGCAGGAGGATTCGATGTCATTACTACTGGATTTGGTAATGATGATTTCTAATTGAGAAGTGGCTATAAAAATCACACAGGATGTGGGAGGAAGGCATTGTTCAGAATAGTTCAGTCGAGTGAGCAAAATAATGATTAGCAAGTTACTATAGATCCATAATGGCTTACCTTGTACTAGTCCTTCAAGTCCTTCAACTGCATTTATAAAGTGAAAAATATTTTTTTCACTTTATAAATGCAGTTGAAGGACTTGAAGGACTAGTACAAGGTAAGCCATTATGGATCTATAGTAACTTGCTAATCATTATTTTGTATGCTTGAATGATGCAAAATGCAAAAAATCCCATAGATTTATAGGTTATGCTCATACAAGTCCTTCTTTAAAACCAATTGAGGTGTTGATTACAATTAAGTCATTATGAATATATTGGAATCACAAGCATGCATCCATTGTTAAACTATCTAGTGAGTCATCTAGAGTCATGCCAAGATATCTAAATTTGAATGAAAATTCATAACTAACTTGAAGATAATGTTGGATGATGCCATGGAAAGGAGAATTTCAATTTATATAGAAGCAAAGGAAGAGAAAATGGTGTCCCAAACTCATCTTCCTCCAATGTAGGTTAAGCCACCATCTCCTGTAAAATGAACACATGTGCATGTTTCTTTCAGGTTTCATGAACATCTTACACAACCTTCAGATAGTTTCAATCATATTTGGATGTCCATCTTAACTTCAAAGGAACAAGACTTGAACCAGTATATTTCACATTTCAGAACAAGAAGAATGGGCATTAACTCTAAGTACTCTTAGCCACTATATAAATACAAATGAAATGACATGAAATACTAGCAAGAATACCTTCGAGTTTTCTTGTTGACAAGAAGTATGAATACCTATGTGATCATTTTATTCATAGGTGACTTAAAAAACCACTAACCTGCAATCAATGCAGGAAAGCATGTTCATATTTATATATAAAGAAAAATAAATAAAATTTACAATAGACTATGTTGATCCCACTATCATTTATACCTTGAAATAGAACTAGAAAATCCCCCACAACTATTCAAATTTGTCCAAAATACCCACTTGGAATTCCACTGTTTAAACAAAACAAAAAGAAATTGAAAACATGAAAGTAGTAATTTACTCTACCTATCTATTAGATGCATAGTCCCATAGTTGTATAGATGAATTAGTCAAGAACATGCAATAAAATTATAAATGGACAAAAAGAAGAAAACAATGTGGTTTATACCTTCCTTTATATACTTAGATATATATTTTGATCATACTTTGTCTCTTAGGAGACAAGTCACTAACGAAACAATGGACATACCTAAGAGAGAGAGAGAGAGAGAGAGAGAGAGAGAGAGAGAGAGAGAGAGTTGTAGGGAAGAGTGAGAAAAATACATACCTTAATGTATTAATCAAAACAATCTATAAATGAGGATGAACTTTCAATCCCATTGCTGCAATAAATGACGGTATTTTAGAACAATCATACATCAAGCAAATAGAAGGTCCTTTCAAATGTGTAGAGGCAGCCTTAACCCACACTCTAACACATCCATCAAACTACGACACACTTCCATACATAGTAGCAGCCTCAAGGAGGATGAAAAGCAGCACAAGAAACCTCTATAAAGTATAACAGGCTCATCATGTTGCAGTAGGATAAACAAGAATCACAACATACCTAGTAAAGGTCATGGTAGGCACCAACAAAAACACACACACAGAAAAGACCGCAGAACAGTCTGCAGACCACAAATTGTGTCAAAGTATCCCAAGGAACAGTCATGATTCATCCTAGAAGACTCAACAAAGGTCACAACCTAACTTAGCATCCCAAAAAAGGTCACGACTTTTTCCAAACAGGTCACACAAGTCACGGATCTGTCCAAACATCCCACATAGGTCATGGTTCTATCCAAACAACCCACATAGATCATGGTAGTATCATAGTAGACAAATAAGTGGTATAGGGATACTAGGTGTAGTTATTAAGGTAGGTAGGTAGGTTTTTTTGAAAACCCTGAAGTGAAGTTAGTGTAATTAAATTCCATCTTGGAACAAGTTAACAAATGTGAATGGAAATTCATCATTACAAAAGGGTCAAGGTACCACACTAGGAGAGGGAGGCGCTAGCATAAGGGCCAAAAGGGTTCAATACAAGATCAAAGGTCAACAAGAGTGGTCATAACAAAGTGGAAAGGAAACCCTTTCACCCACAATACCAAGGCGTAACACCAAGGTACAAAGATATCCCTTTTACCTACAAGACCAAGGTGTACAATCAAGGTGGGGAAACAACCCTTTTACCCACAAAACCAAGGGTCAAACTTGTATCTTCTCTCTTAAGGTATATAGTCCTTAGTTGTTCCATACAATAACAATAAGTTTTATCATCACCGTATAAGGAAGGTCCAAAATATGAAACACTTTGAGTGATTGCAATACAACATTTATAACATAATTTTCATTTATTTGAACTTAACACTCCCAAATATCCCTTTGTTAAAATTGAAGTATCCAAGGACAATACATAACAACAGTAGTAATAAATTAATATATAATTTAAACTTCCATACGTAAAGGAGAAAACAATGTGGTAACATATATAACATAATTTTCATTTCTTTCAACTTAACTCTCCCAAAGGTCCATGTGTTAAAGTTGAAGCATCCAAGGAGAATAAATAAAAACAATAGTAATAAATTAACGAACAATTTGAACTAGCATACGTAAAGGAGAAAACAATGTGATAACATGTATAACATAATTTTCATTTATTTCAACGTAACACTCTTAAAGGTCCTTGTGTTAAAATTGAAGCATCTAAGGACAATAAATAACAGTAGTAATAATACAACCCACATATAATATAGTCAACAACAATGCTTAATGTTAGATAAATTAAAAAGTATAGTAAGCAAATCAACCTAATTGGTCGCCATTAAAATGTTATCTTTATAAAGTGGAATTTGTTTGCATATCAAGCTGAAAGAAAGCAAACTCATTACAGCTACCAGCAACCATACAAATGACTTTCTTAGAAAAGTAACAATAGTAAACAGAAAAAATGATACAAAGTCAAGAAATTTTAGGATTAATAAATACAACAGCAATAAATACGGCAGCAGTAAAGACCGACACAATATCTCATTAAGTTTTTCCTACACCAAATCAAGTTGATTTCTATAACCTTGATATGTTGCTAGGAGGTATAAATTCCCCTTGAAATGTAAATTAAGAAAATGTTAAAACCATAACACACTCAAATTGATTCAATAAATCGGTCTATGACAATTAAATAATGAACATCTACCCTTCAAAACCAAATAAATGGAAAAATAAAAAACTATTAATAAGCCAACGACCTTAAAAATTATACTAAAGTGGTTGTTACGACGAAAAACACATATATCGCAGTCATTCAATCCTTCTTACAAACAAAATATCCTACCAAAATATATTGCATGTGAATATTTTGCAAATTCAAAATTTGAAAGATGCACAAAAATCATATAAAAATCCACAACAAAATAGTATGCATAATTAGGTTACCCAAAATCATGCGTCGTACAACTGTCAATTGACTAGAATTACTTCTCAAAAAAATTTAGAATCAGTGTTCCTACATTTAAGGCCTCATTTGGAATTCTAGCAAGAAACACAGAACTTCCCTAATACCAATATTTTGAGATCAGTATACCATAGAAAATTTAAAGGGAAATTTTTTACCTTGTCTATATGTTGCACTCATAGACTCTTCCTATTCTTGGATTGAAATTTCATCTCCACATCCCAACCTTGTACTTTGTAAAATTTCTCCTTTTCCATCCTGCTCTGCTAAACCTTATTCACCTTCATATAAAGGCTATCAACTTTCATACATCTAAGGAATAGGATACACTAGAATGAATTCCTACCCTTCATAAATAGGCTCACTACCCTATAAACTTGAAATAACATCTTCCTTATTTTCAGAGAGTGGAATAGGCCCACAAGAAAGGGAATTGGTATAAACAAATCCCCCCAGAACCTCTGTTAGCTTACAATGAACTACACTTGTTGACATATCTTGAAAAGAACTTCTTGCCACTACTTGTTGAATTTTGGAAGTCTCTTATATAGTACATATGTCAGTACGAAGTTCAAGAGAGACATTTGAACTTTGTGGGAACAAAAATTGTGCATCCAAAACTGCATTTCTAGCTGCTACCTTACATTTATATTTGATAGACTTGCATCATCTCATGTTCTTGCAATCAATAGCTCTTCAATAAGAGTTTTATCAAGCACATTAGTAGATGATATATTTATTTCATTAAAACAACTAAAAGAAGAAACCATACTCTTACCACTAACAACTATTTCACCATCCAATTCATTGGCTTCATCATTATGACTTGCACGATATGCATCTTCAATGTTACGCTTTGATGATTCAAACAAAATTTGACATGGTTGTCTCTAAAAATTTATATTTTGATATAAAATAGTAGACATAATGGTATCAATATCAGGTGGAGCACCAGCTATTGTATCCTGGTTTTGAAAGGAGTAAAAGGGAGGGTTGTCACTATAAGGGCGTCCCTAAGGAATAGTGGTGAAGGGAGAAAATAGGTGAGACAAAGGTGAGATTATTTTATGTGATTCTTTTGTGTGTAGGGATTGAAAGGATTAAAAGGGAGGGTTTCCATTGTAAGGGAAGCCCTAAGGAAGAGTGGTGAAGGGGGAAAGAGGTGAGACAAAGGTGAGATTATTAATGCAACACTATATAATCCCAAAGGTTAGCCTTATCCAGCAAACACATAAGCAGATATCATTCACATATAATCATTTATTATCATCGAAACTCAGCAGTAAAATCATGAAGTATATAATTATGATAGCAGTAGATACATCATATATATATATATATAGTCATTAAATTACACTTAATATCATTATTTATGTGAAAATGTTGAACAACAGTAAGCATTTTAGTCCATCTACCTACATGTTACGACAATGGCCATGTTCAACACAGTATTATACCATTAGCATTAAAATCATAAAAAATGTGTAGTAGTATATAATCAGTGTTAAAGAGTTAGTGTTAGAGATACAATATCAGTCTTTTACTGTCATCATCATGAATCTAGCATGCAACCATCAGTTTAAACCAAGACAAAATATGCAACAATGATATTCATACAAGTATCAGCCATCACAACAAGATTTGAACCCGAAATATGACGACAAAATCCGATGTCATCCGACGTTTCGTACAGATGTGTTAGACAGCAATCATTGAGAATTATAGCGATCAGGAAATTTTATAGCGCCATCGAATTTCCGACACCTATGGCATAGGTTTTTCGATGCACCAATGTGTCAAATATCTGACACGTTGGTGTCGATTTTTCGACACCTCTTATGTCGCATATGCGATAATTTGGAGTTGTTTTTCGGTGGATATGTGTCTGGAATTTGACACTTGATCCGTAGGTTTTTCGACGCTCTAGGGTCAGATATCTGGCATTATTTCGTAGGTGTTTTTGAAAGGAAATAATGTCAAATTTGAAATATTTGAAATTGTTGGTCCCATATTTTCAACGGTAACTATGTTCAAGGTGTCAAATATCCGACGACAAGGCCATTATAAATTTAAACTTTTTTAAACATTTCAACATGTTTGTTGTAGAAGCAACGGATGATTTGCGAAAATTATTTGTTCCTCGATGGACGTTTTTGAGGAATTGTTTTATTCTTCAATGGGCGGTTGTGTGAATTTTTTTTTTCGACAGATAGTTTTCCGAGATTTTTTATTCTTCAACTTCTCTCCATTTGACAAAATTTTGATGCATGGAACTTGATTTTTTAAGACAAACAGTTATATTCATTCACAAAGTTTGTGACAAAATGTCAAATAGAAATATTCTGGATCCAAACAAAGACAACCGATAATTACTCGATAGACTATGGGATGCAGCGAAATGAAGGGGTGATGGCAAATTCTATTGTCTGTGTACTCAATGTAGGGGATTTAAGAGGAGAATAATATTTCCCTCAACAACCACAAAACATTGCAGGGAACATGGACGCGCTGAGGGGGGGAACGAATATCGTCCATTTGTAGGTTTAGCATTATAAAAAAAATTATATTCTTTGTTTTGGTAATTTTATGTATTATTTTTATTTCTCATATATTAATGTATATCTATTGATGTTTCCATGTATTTGTATTAAAGGAAAGACACCCTACAACATATCGTTGAGAGGAAGTGCTTTCAGAACAAGTTCAGGATCAGGATCATGGAGCGTGTATGTTTAATGGAGAACAAGTGAATGACCGTATTGAAAAAGATGATCATACTGATAATGTAGTTGAAAATGATGGTACAAATACATTGATCCATGATTCATTTAATGTTAGAATGATGATGACGATGATAATGAAAATGATGATGGCTTTGATGATGTTCATGATATACATTTCTCGATAAGGCATATGAACCCCTTCATGAAGGCTCCAAAACAAATCTTCTATTTGCTATATTGTTGATAATGAACTTGAAGGTTATGAATGGTCTTTCAAACATTACAATCACACGGATGCTAAGGTATGTAAAATAACCGATCACATATATAGGACCGTGATAAAGTTTATCTGTATTCCTCTAATAATTGTATTATTAACTCATTATTAATCATCGTATGGATGAAGCGTGTTTCGTTAATATTATTTATTTATTACATTAAATATTTTTTTTATTTTTTGTAGCTTGATAGCTGAATTTTTGTTACCACCATAAAATATTTTACCTCGCACATATCGAGATTTATCTGCCATCATGAAAGAGATTGGAATGCATTATGAAGAAATTCATGCATGCCCCAATGACCATGTTATCTATTATAATCAGCATGAATTTGCAACAGAATGTAATGTAATGTAAGTAGATATTGTAGAGATAAAGTAACAAAAAAGGTGCCTCAGAAGGTTCTTCATTATATTCTCATCATTCCACATTTGCAACGACTGTTCAAGTGCAAAAACATAGCACAATTTATGGATTACGATGCCAGGAATAGAAGTCAAGATGATGTTATCCGAATGCCTACAGATGGTTCTGCTTTTAGAGATATGGAGGAAAAGTGGCCTCACTTTAAAGAAGAACCATGTAATCTTAGGATTTCTTTGGCAGCAGCTGGTGTTAATCCATTTGCACAGATGAAATCCATTTACATGGTGTGGCCTATTTTTTTATCAACAATAACATTCCTCCATGGTTGTCAATAAAGAGGGAGC
>LPNX011198673.1:281212-293279 GCA_001517045.1 Pseudotsuga menziesii
TATATATATATATTATTTTACTCTTGTGCATGGTTTATGTATCTTAATGGTTCTCATCATGATATATTTTATACGTACTTCAAATCAATCAGGTAAGTTCCAATTAAATATATGAATGTATACATCGAACCTCTTATAGATGAGCTACTGAAGTAATGGGATGGCATCACTATGTATGACTTATCTAGACAAATACAAAAAAGGAAATTTCAATTCCATGCAATCGTTGTATGGACAATACACGATCCCCTGGGTTAACTTCATTTTGTGGTTTGTAATTTTAAGTTCCACTTTAATTGCATTTAATTATATGGAGTATTTATAATAGCTTATATATGAATATATTTGACATAGATATTCCATATCTAAATATTGTAGGTCTTCAAACAAAGGGTAAATTTGCATGTCCATTTTGTGGTCCTAAGATAAAATCTCATTGTTCAAAAAGCTTAATAAAGGAGGTGTTTGATGAGTATAGGAATTTCCTCTCTAAGAATCACAGGTATAGAACACCTGAAAAAAATATTTTCAATGGGAAACAGGATACTGCATTAAAACCACGGAGAATGACATCTCACCTTTGGAAGATGCAATACAATAGAAATCGTCATCATGGTACATATGGATCATCGTATATGAATTTTTATCATGAGTTGTTTACTATAGTGACCATATTTGATTTATGATGTAATTTATTATAAACTAATATTCATGATTTCCATCGTGATCATGAAGGAATTAATGGGCTTCCACGAGGAATAAAAAATTATCCTCATTCAATTCAGCAGGTTGCCCTACTACGAGCACCTACAAATTGCTCATTTGTTTAATACAATGCATATTGGAAAGAATGTTACTGAAACATTATGGAGACTAATGGAGCTAAGGAGGGAGAAAGATAAAGTTGTGAAAGCTTGCAAAGACATTCAAGAAAACAACCATGCAACGAAAGACATCATCCAATTTCATATCAATGGAGAAAAATTTAATATAAACTCAATTCCATGGATGTTTATGGAGCAACAAAGCAATGATGTCAAAGAAGTAATGCAGAAAATTAAATGGCCCACTAGATTTTGTGTGAACTTGAAGAATATCATAACCAAAAAAGGTGATTTTGTGGGGGTCAAAACACATGATTGGCATGTCTTCATCAAGGTAATTATTATTGTTATGTCCATATAATTTTTTTCTTCATTTTACTACGTATATTTTTTTTCTTGTTTGTATACTGTTTGTTTAATAAATTGCATGGTTTGTATATTGATACGGTATGTTCTACCTCTATCTCCCGGACAACTTCGACAACAAATTCAAACAAGTTATATATAATCTCGGTAAATACATGAGGTAACTAGCGATTACTTGCATGTGCTTAGTGTTTCTTTAATTATCCGTATAATTTATATTTGTTTTTTTGTGCACTATTTCATCATATGTAATTTAATGTTTTTTTTTGTTAAATATCGTTATTGGTTTGTGTCACTTGTATATGGTTGACATATAAAGAAATCCATAAAGAATATATAAAGTATTGGAGGAGATAAATTCCTCGTCTCCTGTGTGAAATGCAGAAGCATCTACCTTCATCATTTTTCAATGCACATGAACACTAGCTCATACACCAAGTTGAGGAGATTGAGTTGTGTGGACCTGTGCACTCAAGGTCCATGTGGATGGTTGAGAGGCACTTGAAATTTATGAAGGGTTTGATAAGACATGAGTACATGCTAAGGGTTCTATGATGGAAGGATATACAGTATACCAAAACATGTTATATCTTAGTGAATATCTTCCTATTTTAGCGTCAAATCTCAATTTACGTCGCATTTGTGATCCGGACTCCAATAACAAATTTGAAGGGGAGCAACTGAAGGAGAAAGGTAGGTTGAGGAAGTTGAAAGGTAATTATTAGCTAGTGGATGTTTATTATATCATTCATATTCTAATTGTATTTTCTAGTTATTGCTTCAATTAAGAACATATACTTTGTTCAAGAGATTTACACCTTTCTTTCATTTTAATGGTTATTGTCATCAAACAGTTGGTCGAGAATGGGATGCAATTCATTTATACATTAAAAAAAATCTTGACTAGATGAAGGTATGGATTGAACAATGCGAACAATCAGGACATGGAATATCATGGGAAGGTGTGGCTTCATTGGTAAAAGCAGCATAGAGCAATGGAGATAGAAATATAACAAAAATGGAAATCAATTTGGCATATGGTTTAAAAGATAAAATGGCAAGCATATTAATCAATCCCTAAAAATATTTTATTTTGCAAATTACATTTTGACATACATGTTGTTCTTTTCCATGTATTACTGCATAAGGACTGAATGGTTGTGTAATCTTTTCATTTATTTCTTATTGAAGGTAAAACACCATAAGGCTATGGTCTGTAATGGAGGTAGATATCGGATCAAAAAATTGGATGAAACAAAGAAAACAACAGATTATGGGATATCTATTATCTTTGAGATGACCATTGTTTCATCTAGAAGTGGCAGACATCCAGAAGTCTCATAAAATTGATACTATGGGTATTTGGAAGATATTATACAGTGTGACTTTAAATCCTTTAAGGTAGTTCTATTCATTGTCAAATGGTATAGGTTACGATTGAATCAACGTGATCCCGATAGAACTACTATTGAACATGATAATGGATTTACCATGGTTAACACAAGGTTGTTTGAGCCAAGAACAAAGCCCTATGTTCTTCTAAGCCAATGCGAACATGTATTTTACTCAGAGGTTCCAGGTAAAGCAGGCTGGTCATTTGTTGTGAGACATGATCCAAGGGGAATGTCAATAAAGTATAACCTAGACAATGATAATGAAGATGGTTCTCTGGAAGAAGGATACAATAACAAAGAGCATGATCAACATGAGTTAGGTGATAATGATGATCCAGCAGAAGATGTACTCCAAGAAATAGTTGAATCAGATGATGTAGCAGAAAATGTTGATGAAGATTATACCGACGATGACACGATGAGCATTACTGATGATGATGACGATGATGATATGGCCAACCCTTACAATGTTGACTTTGGATCTGATGATACAGATGATGAATTGGATCAAGAAGATGATGACATGGATGAAGAAGACATGGATGTAAATATTTAATTAGACCTATTCTTTTATCTTTTTTTTAAAACGAGTTACTAAAATCATCACCATCACCATCATCATCATGTTTATCATCATCATAATCATCATCATCATCTTCATCATCCTCATCTTCCTCATGATCATCATCATCATCGTCTTCATCATCATCGTCGTCATCATCATACATCATCATCTTCATCATCATCGTCGTCATCATCACATGTCATCATCATCATCAACATCATCATCATCATCATCATCTTCATCGTCGTTGTCTTCATCATCACCACCATCATCATGATCTTCATCATCATCATCATCATCATCATCATCCTCATCATCCTCATCATCATCATCATCATCATCGTCATCATATATAAGCATCGTCATCATCATCTCATCGTAATCATCATCATCATAATCAGCATCATCGCCATCTTCATCATCATCACCACCATCATCATCTTCATCGTCATGATCATCATCGTCATAATCATCGTCATCATCATAATCATCATCATTGTCATAATCATCGTCACCATCATAATCATCGTCATCGTCATAATCATCGTCATCATCTTATTATCATCATCATCGTCATCATCATAATCATCTTCATCATCATAATAATCGTCATCATCATTATTATCGTCATCATCGTAATCATTGTCATCATCATCATCTTATTATCATCATCATCTTCATCGTCATCGTCGTCATCATCATCATCATCATAGACCTATTCATTTATCTTATTTTTTTTTAAAAGAGTTACAACTAAAATCATCACCATCATCATCATCATATATAATCATAATCATCATCATCATCATAATCACCCTCATCATCATCTTCATCTTCATCGCCATCATCATCATTAAAATTATCAACATCATCATTAAAACTATTTTTAAAATTAAAAATAAACCTAGATCAAATTAATTACTTCATATCATCATCATCATAGTCATCGTCATCTGTATCATCGTCATCGTCATCGTCGTCATCATCGTTAACGATGAAATATAATGAAAGCTAAATATTTAATTAAACCTATTCTTTTATCTAATATTTTTTTTAAATAGTTACCAACATCATCACCATCACCATCATCATCATGTTGATCATCATCATCATCATCATCATCATCTCCATCGTCATCATCGTCATCATCGTCGTCTTCATCATCATCATCATTATCGTCGTCGTCGTCATCTTCATCATCATCGTCTTTGATCATCATCGTTGTCATCATCAAACATCATCATCATCATCATCATCACACATAATCATCATCATTGCTGTTATCTTCATCATCACCACCATCATCATCATCTTCATCATCATAGTCATCATCATCCTCATCATCCTTATCATCATCATCATATATAATAATCATCATCATCATTATCATAATCATCAGCATCATCATCATCATTGTAATCATCATCATCATCATCATCTTTATCATTGTCGTCATCATTGTCATCATCTTCATCATCACAATCATCATCATCTTCATCGTCATCATCATCATCATCATCATCATAATCATCGTCATCTCATAATCGTCATCATCATCATAATCATCGTTATCATCATAATCATCGTCATCATTATAAACATCGTCATCATCTTATTATCATCATCATCACCATTATCATCATCTTCATCGTCATCGTCATCATCATCATCATCATCATAGACCTATTCATTTATCTTTTTTTTAAAGAGTTACAACTAACATCATCACCATCATCATCATCATATATAATCATCATCATCATCATAGTAATCATCATCATCATAATCATCATCATCTTCATCTTCATTGCCATCATCATCATTAAAATTATCAACATCATCATTAAAACTATTTTTAAAATTAAAAATAAACCTAGATCAAAATAATTACTTCATATCATCATCATCGTCGTCATCGTCATCTGTATCATCGTCATCGTGATCACCATCGTCGTCATCATCGTCAACGATGAAATATAATGAAAGGTAAATATTTAATTAGACGTATTCTTTTATCTTATTTTTTTTAAAAAGAGTTACTAACATCATCACCATCACCATCACCATCATGTTGATCATCATCATCATCATCATCATCATCTTCATCATCATCGTCTTCATCATGATCATCATTGTCATCATCATCGACGTCTTCATTGTCATCGTCTTTGTCATCATCGTCGTCATCATCAAACATCATAATCTTCATCATCATCTCCACATCATCGTTGTCATCATCACACATCACATCATCATCAACATCATCATCATCATCAACATCATCATCATCATCGTCGTCATCTTCATCATCATCATCTTCATCATCACCACCATCATCATCATCTTCATCATCATATTCATCATCATCCTCGTCATCCTCATCATCCTCATCATCATCATCATCATTATCATCATATGTAATCATCATCATCATCATAATCATCATCATCAGCATCATCATAGATAGCATCATCATCATCTTCATCATCGTCGTCTTCATCATCACCAGCATCATCATCTTCATCGTCGTCATCATCATCGTCATAATCATTGCCATTGTCATAATCATCATCATCATCATAATCATCGTCATCGTCATAATCATTGTCATCATCATAATCATCGCCATTGTCATAAACATAGTCATCATCTTATTATCATCATCATCATCTTCATCGTCATCGTCATCATTATCATCATCATCATAGACCTATTCATTTATATTTTTTTTAAAGAGTTACAAATAACATCATCACCATCATCATTATCATATATAATCATCATCATCATCATCATCATATTCACCCTCATCATCATCTTCATCATCATCGTCGTCTTCATAATCATGACCATCATCATCGTCGTCATCCTCATCAACATAATTATAACCATCATCATCATCTTCATCATAATCGATGAAGATGACATCGTTATCCTCATGATCTTTGTCATCATTATCATCATCGTCATCGTCATCGTCATCATCATCGTCATCGTCATCGGTGTCATCATCATCATCATCATCTCCATCTTCATTGGCATCATCATCATTAAAATTATCACCATCATCATTAAAACTATTTTTAAAATTAAAAATAAACCTAGATCAAATTATAAATTACTTCATATCATCATCGTCATCGTCATCGTCATCATCGTCGTCGTCATCGCCATCAACATCATAATCATCATCATCATCGTCATCGTCGTCGTCATCATCCTCATCCTTATATTCATCGTAATATTCATAAACTAATTCATCGTTATGGGACTCTAATCGTTACGGCCATCTTTGACATCATCATAATCGTCATGGTCATCATCATCGTCAATGCCATCATCATCATCATCATCATCACCATATTCATAATCGTTGTCATCGCCATCATCATCAACACCATCATTAAAATTATTTTTAAAAGTAAACCTAGATCAAATTAATTACTTCATATCATCTTCATCATCGTCGTCATCATCGTCATCGTCATCACCAGCATCATCGTCAACGTAATCATCGTCATCAACATCATAAGGCTTTCTCATCATCATCATCAGCATCAACATCATCATCATCAACATCATCATCATCATCAACATCATCATCCATCAACATCGTCATCATCCATCATCATCGTCGTCATCGTCGTCGTCATCATCAGCGACATCATCATCGCCAATGACAGCATCATCAGTGTCATCATCATCATCATCATCGGCTTCATCATCGTCAACATCATCATCTTCATCATCATCTTTATCATCATCATCATCATCATCATAATGATCGTCATCATGGATAGCATCATGATCATCATCGACATCATCATCATCATCAGCGACATCCTCATCCTCATCATCATCATTGTCATCTTATGATGATACCACTCATAATAATAATCATCATCATTGTAATCCTCAAAATCATATGGTGTTGTGTTCTCTTGTGCTATGGTTCTTGTTATGAGTCCATGATTCAGATCCTTATGATTTATAAATGATGAAGTGGTAGATGTTTATGAAATGATTATGTAAATGGTAGAACAATGCATTGATGAATTAGTTGTTGATTGTTAAAATTGAAAAAGTAATAAAGACTACACACATAGATTCATCCCCCCTCTTTGTGTGCCTGGTGTGTCTAACATGAATGTGTGATCAAGCATAGGAATATGGAAAAGAGGTTAACATAGATACGTTAGACTCGAAAGAACATTTACATTGAGTGTCATGAGATGGATTAAATTTTTTGTTTATACATAACAACATTGTATAGAAGCCTTGATGAAAGGTTTAAACTAGTGTACAACTTCTTTATGTATATGATGCTAAACTATTGCAACCAAGAAGATATTATGAACATGTTGAAGAAGGTCATTTCTAGTGGAAGTGGAGTGGCCACCTCGATGAGGATTAAGGAAAAAGAGATAATGACACCTGTAATGAAAAGTTGATAGAGATTTTTTGTTGGGGCATTGAATAGTACTTAGTGAAAATAAATGAAGGTTCAGATGAGACTAATCCCTAACCTAAAACACTTAACCCTTTTAAAACATAATACCTATAAAACCTATTATAAACCCTATCCCTTATCATCACCAACAATTATCACAGTTAACCCTTTATCCATATGAATCTTAACCACTCAAAGTCTATGCATATAATGTCAAACACATAATAATTATATCTCTTTATACTTATCAAAATTAAATATTACTTGTAATTTTATATTAAATTTATTTTTTAGTATATATATATATATATTTTTAAATACATATATATATAAACAAATAAAATAAAACATAAAACAATAACAAAAAACTACCTATCGCATGCTATTTTCATTTCATCTTCACAAGAAAGCTTCTTCCTCTATGCATCTCATCAAGTGCTTGTCGAGATCATTCAGTGATCTGTGATGATCTGAGCAACTTGGCCGAAGAATAATATCTAAGAACGAGATAGTGGGAGAAATGATTTAGATAGGCACAAGCTGAAAAATATAGATGCACCCAAGTGTGAAATCGAGGAGAAGGCACACGTACCCTAACCACTCAGGTTTTTACAAAAAACTTCAACTATAGTTCAAGATCATTATAAAAGATCTAGGTTAGAAATAAACTTGAACCTAACCTAGTATTTTCCAAATTGTAGCGACAATAGGGGTTTTCCAGAATTCTGCCAAATGTTATGGATTTCTTCTTTTAGGTTTTTTATTATAGAAACCTTATATTAGAAAGCAACTCGAACCTAACCCAATAATTTCCAAATTGTAGTGACAACAGATGTTGAATCAATTCCCTAGTGTCTTTCATCTTATCATGTTTGATAAACCCTTAGAATATGAAGTTTTTAATTTGAACCATTGGGTGAATCTTGCCAACAAATTCTACTTTAGGGACCAAGACTGCTGGTTTTAGATGAAGGGCGTTTCCCACGCAATAAGGACACCAACATACTCCATGCTCTTTCCCAAATACATACGAGGAGATGGGTGTTATTGTCATGCACCCTTTTTCAGAACAATTTTAAAGAGCTCTTCAATCTTTTTAGTTTGGTAAGGCCTAATATTTTAGATTTGATCTCTTTTCAAGCCTTCTTCAGCCGGTTGATCAGTATCATTACTGCAACTGATATCCATCCAAAATTAATGTACTGGGGGCATGTTCAAGATACAGTGGAGAGAATCTTCTCTGAAGTGTTGGGTTATGCACTACAGAGTAGTACTGAAGAGGTTAAAACATTTACAATTGAGTATACAACCCTTACTAGGAATCCATATATACCAATTTCTTATGTCACATTTTTTCAATTTAAGATATATATTGAACATATTCATCTTAATATCATCAGGGACTCATTCAACTTTGGAAGAGATTCAATATGTAATTCAACATGAAACCTAGCGGAATCCTATTGTCCATGGAATTTCAAAATGCATTCCTCCCAACTATCATTATATGGGTCCCAAAAAATATACGAGGTCCCCAAAAATATGATTATTTACCTTCCCCTCTCCAAGTATTGAATATGCCAATTCTTGGACTATAATAGACCACCTTTGCTGGACACTAATGCAAACCCATGTATGATTTGGCACCAACATTTACATCCACTCTATAATTATGAATCATATATGGGGTCCCCAAAAATATGATTATTGATCTTCCCCTCTCCAAGCATTGAATGTGCCAATTCTTGGACTATAATAGACCACCTTTGTTGGACACTAATGCAAACTTGTGTATGAGTTTGAGCCAACATTTAAATCCACTCTATGGGATCTCCAGAGAACTAACATCATTATTTTTCCATTACTATAAAGGAGATGTACTAGAATATTTGCTTGGACTTGTTGATTTCACCGTTAAGTTGAACCTAAATGATAAACAGAGAGGAGCACTAAGCAAGCTACAAAAATTTGTAGGAAATCGAATGAGTAGAGATATAATGATGTTAGTTCTTGGAGATCCTGTAGATTGGATGCTTGGTTTCCCTATAGGTTCCAAATATTTAGGTTCCTCATTAGATGCTTCACTATATGAATCATATATGGGGTCCCCAAAACTACGATTATTGATTTCAAATATAGCATCCAACTCTTCATGAAATGGATAAATTCATGCACTTTCCATCTCATCATCAAACAAGGGTTTTCATACAAAATATTCCTCATCAGAATCTCAACAATATGGACCATCTAATTCATATTCTTGGGATGAGGTAATATAATAGGAGAATGGGTTCTTTCATAAATAGGGCCTTCTTCAAAGGAATCTTCATGGATTTTTTCAAGGGATTCATTTTGTAGAGGGTAATCTAGATCCTCAAAATATTCCTCATCAAGAACAGGATCCCATATCTTGTATAACAACCTGAGAATATTTACAATTGAGTATACACCATTACTAGGAATCCATATATACCAATTTCTTATGTCACATTTTTGCAAGTTAAGATATATATTGAACATGTTCATCTTAATATCTTTAGGGCCACATTCAACCTTGGAAGAGATTCAATATGTAATTCAACATGAAACCTAGAAGAATCCTATTTCCCATGGAATTTCGGAATGCATTCCTCCGAACTATCATTATGAAATTGATTAGGATACCCCAAGATGTCCAAGAAAACCATTACAATCTTCTCTGAAGTGCTGGGTTATGCACTACAGAGTAGCACTGAAAAGGTTAAAACATTCACTCTACAAAATCTCCAAGAACTAACATCATTATTTGTCCATTACTGTAAAGGAGATGTACTAGAATATTTTCCTAGACTTGTTGATTTTAGTGTTAAGTTGAACGTAAATGATAAACAAAGAGGAGCACTAAGCAAGCTACAACACTTTGTATGAAATAAAATGAGTAGAGATATAATGTCTGCAGTAGTCTGCATACATCCTTCACTTGAATGATGTTAGTTCTTGGAGATCTTGTAGAGTGGATGTTTGGTTGCTCTATCGGTTGCTTCTTTGAATTTATAATAAACTTGGCCCAATATCCTGATTCAATTGTGAGGTGATTAGTTCACTAGAAATTGGGTTAGGTAATACTTGGCCATTAATGGACAATAATGAATCTTATGATTTATGCTTTGGGTCTGGAAGCAAGTACTAGGTATTTTGATGTCCTCCATTCTTTATTTGAACATTTTATGTCAATTGTCACCGTGCCTGATTTTTGTTTGCCCCTCTTACATTTAACACAAGAATATGACCATAAAGGTTTAGACATTTGGTTAGCTTTATAATTATTCCCTGGTGTAATTGATATTTGATGTTTCCTTGCCATTTTTCCATCCCCTTGGTTTACAAAACCAAACTGTTCTTCATATGTTTGTAGAATATTTCTCTTGATTTGACTGAAGCTCCTAGTACATATAATAGAATGTTCTGTTGGTAGAGATTGTTGAAGATTAAAAAGGTTTAATTTATCCCCAAACAATTATAGTGAACCTATATGTGGTGTTGAAGAAGCTAACATCAACCTATTTGATGATGGAGTAGAGAAGGACAAATTCAAGCTTATCTTCTTGAAGCCTTCTATATATGCTTAATAATCTCAACACAAACCAATTGATGCCTCACTCAAAGAGTCTATAAGACTACAATTTGTTCCAAACCTCAAGTTTGTGAAAACGACAACAATAGTTTACACAAATGATAAGAAATAATAAAATATCAACAAGCATTAGTGTCAATTGAAACATAGAGCATAGAATCTAATGATAAAGAAGATGATGGTGTTCTTGTTGAAAACATTAGGTTAATCTATTCCTCCTTGATGAGTGATCACAAAAGGATAAGAACTTGGGTTGAAGTTGGAGGTGAACCAAACCGTTTGCTAATTTTTCTCCAAGTGGAAAGAGAGGAAAGGTCCAAAATCCATTCAAGTTTAATATGGTTGGTTGGAAAAAAATACTTTGTCAGATTGATTAAAGTAGAATGCAAGCCATTTAATGCCACCCTATTAGGAAATTGACAAGAGAATAGCACAGGATGAACACCATTAGCATCAATTGAAACACATATCACGGAAATAAATGATAAAGAGAAAAGGAAAAAATATATTTAGGTAAGTGTTTTGAGCCTTGTCTCACTATATTTAGAAGAAAATTTCAAAGGATTCATCAAATCATTGAGTAAGGAATGATACAGTTAATTTAAGAGCCTTTTGATTTGTGCGAAATAGTATTTTCTACTATGGGATTGCCTTAGCATTTCCTTAGGGTTGAAAATTAGTATGGGAAAACAAGCATCATCATGACAAGCTAAAAGGAATAAATCAGCAAATATTACAGACTGATATAAATGTATTTAAAAAATTCTTTTCATTCTTGAATGTGCCAAGTAGCAGATCTGGAAGTCCACTCTTCACCACCATGGATTATATATATATATATATATATATATATAT
>LPNX011198673.1:294101-319176 GCA_001517045.1 Pseudotsuga menziesii
CTCCCAACCCTGTTCAAGTTAGTGCTGCCTTAGGGTTGAAAATTAATATGTTAATGTTATACAATAAATTACTCTCCAATATTGTCTTAAATATGGGATGGAAAATTCTAACATCATATTTCCAAATCAACACTACCTTCTAGGGTTCCATATTCATCTACAAGGAAGAACTTGTGACATGAAAATACATACTAGTTCGGCATAAAATTGTGTTGCTTTGAGAAGTATGGGTGAAAAATAGAAGACTACAAATCAATGATAAGTTATGGATAATCTTCATTATAAAAGGACCTTTGGGTAGGCAGAACAGGGCATCAAATCATCCTCCATTGGAGTCCTTCAACCATTCATCTCTCTCCCCTTCATTCTTATGTCTCAAAATATTTTTTTTGGGAACAAAGTACTTATACAGTTCAATCAAAGCCATCAACTGTGCAAGATGTTGAAAGTAAGAATATTGTTTCATGTTTCAATTTTGTTGTCAAAAGGAATATTGAAAATTTAGGAAGTACCAAAGCTATTCATTATGTGCACGTGGACTTAATGTAGGGAGATAAGTCATGTCTACTTTTATGTTCTTGAATGAGAGCAATGAGAGAAGTCACTTTTGTTTTTTGTTATGTGCACATGGAATTAATGTGGGGATAGAAGTCATGTCTACTTAATGGGAGGAATGGTTTTGGTGTATCATTTGTAGAATAGTATCCTCTAGCAATAGTTGTTATTATGACTCTTAAAGGGTCCTACATGATATCTGGGCACTTTTAGGCCCTTGAGCTTTCAAGATTAAGAAGCCATAAACAACAGGTATCTGCATCCTATAAATGATGGAAAAGATCATAAAACATATTAGGTAAAATGGATAATCATCTACAAGATCACAACATCATTCATGGGAAAACTAAAAACCACTTACAAGCATCAAAAGTAAGGGTTACAACAACAACGAGTGTAGAGTAAGGAGAGAGGAGTGGCCAAGAAAATGAATAATTGGGCCAATGTAGAGTGGAGAAGTGACCTAGAAGTTTGGAATAGGAGATTAACCAAGATTCCTTGAAAAATGAACTCATGTCAAAGATGCTTTTTGAGGGAAGTGACCAACATAACAACTCCATATCACTTCTATCCAAAGTAAATGTAGATGAATGCGAAGATATGTTATTTCAAGGAGATAGTCCATTAAAGGAAAACATCCAGGCCCTGTACAGACATATATTAGCATAAATTGCAGTGTTATATTTGTTCCATATGCATAACAGATCGTCTCAAGCTTGACAATGTTGAAAGGCCAAAGTCCAATGGGCACAAGCATACATATGAATCTTGTGAATGGACAAAGGGCATTTGGAGCTCCTCTCAATTAATTTTTTGTAGTGTTTGTTGCTATGGATTACAAAGAAATATGTCTTGGCTCCTTGAATGTAATGGCGACCAAGACCATTAGACATAGACTCATTAAATCTGCAAATATTATTGTTGAAAAGGGGTTAGGCCAGTAATAAGAACACCTACATATCCAAATACACAACCACCATAATCGCTGCAACATTCTAGATGTCATCATACTTTCTATATGTGATGTATGTTTCTAACATATTTCTAGAGACATGAAAGCATTGGTGACCAAGCATAGTGCCCATCCATGTATATTGCCAAATCCTTTAGGAACACACATTTATAATACATTATATAAATATTTGTGAGCATATCATAGTGCCCACGTATAACATGATATTTTGTGAGCCTACCCAATTCATGTTAGGAAAAGGAAATGCAAGCAATAAGTGAGAATGGAGACTTGTATGTAACTAAAAGAGGGGCATACATTAGAATTGTTAGGGCATACATTAGAATTTTTTAAAATTTCCAGTGTACTATTGTAGGATTGCCACTATGCAAATAAGGCATTGACTTGATAGTCACAATCCCATTAGTATGATAAATTATGGGAGAGATCAGAAAAACATCCCTACACAAATATTAACTGATAAGTATGGTTTTGGTGTATCATTTGGAGAATAACATCCTCTAACAATAGTTGTTATTGTGACTCTTAAAGGGTCCTACATGAGATCTGGGCACTTTTAGGCCCTTGAGCTTTCAAGCTTAAGAAGCCATAAACAACAGGTATGTGCACCCTAGAAATGATGGAAAGGATCATAAAACATATTAGGTAAAATGGATAATCATCTACAAGATCACAACATCATTCATGGGAAAACTAAAAACCACTTACAACCATCAAAAGTAAGGGTTACAAAAACAACGAGTGTAGAGTAAGGAGAGAGGAGTGGCCAAGAAAATGAATAACCAGGCCAATGTAGAGTGGATAAGTGACCTAGAAGTTTGGAAGAGGAGATTAACCAAGATTCCTTGAAAAGGGAACTCATGTCAAAGATGATTTTTTAGGGAAGTGACCAACATAACAACTCTGTATCACTTCTATTTGAAGTAAATGTAGATGAATACGAAGATATGTTCTTTCAAGGAGATAGTCTATTAAAGGAGAACCTCCATGCCCTGTACAGACATATATTAGCATAAATTTCAGTGTTATATTTGTTGCATATGCATAATAGAGCATCTTAAGCTTGAAAACATTGAAAGGCCAAAGTCCAATGGGCACAATCATACATATGAAGTTTATGAATGGACAAAGGGCATTTGGAACTCCTCTTAATTAAGTTTGTGTAGTTTCTGTTGTTATGGATTACAGAGACCTATGCATTGGCTCCTTGATTGTAATGAGGACCAAGAGAATTAGACATAGACTCATTAAATATGCAAATACTATTGTTGAAAGGGGGTTAGGCCAATAATAAGAACACCTGCATATCCAAATACACAACCAACATAATCGCTCCAACATTCTACATGTCATCATACTTGCTATATGTGATGTATGTTTCTAACATATTTACAGAGGCATGAAAGCATTGGTGACCAAGCATAGTGCCCATCCATGTATATTTCCAAATCCTTTAGGAACACATGTTTATAATACATTATATAAATATTTGTGATCATATCATAGTGCCCATGTATAACATGATATTTTGTGAGCCTACCCAATTCATGTTAGGAAAAGAAAATGCAAGCAATAAGTGAGAATGGAGACTTGTATGTAACTAAAAGAGGGGCATACATTAGAATTTTTAGGGCTACCAAATGCCCACACCTATTACCCAAACTCATTCTTGTCAATATTTTTCTTTAACAAGTTTTTTTCTTATAAGTCTTTCCAAGTTTTTTTGCTATGTTTTTGCCAAAAAAAAATTCGGCCATGGTGCAGGTAGAACCAAACAAGTATTTGTCAGACCTGTATTCCTCCGGTGGGGGGAGTTTAGGAAGGCTAGAGGAAAGTGATACATCTAGTAGGTCTACAAAGGATAAATCAACTAGATGTCAGAATATCAGAAGAAAATTTAATAAACGCATAAAAAAATTTCTCAAAGAAGGGGGGTCATGTTCCTATGATGATGAGACAGTGGGAGACATCGACGTGCCCTTAAGGTACAAACACCTGGTGAAACAATGGGTGCCTAGGGATATTATTCAAGTAAACACTGATTTTTTTGTGAATGAGAGGATATATAGAATTGCACCATCGTCATTGCATGGATTGAGGTTGTTTTGCACGGACAGCATAAAGGTTGGATACAGTAGATGTATAGAATTGATGGAGTATGTTGGACCCTCTTACAACTACAGTGATTGGAAGCACCTGGTCCAATATACATGAAGTATGCGTAGATATGGTTTATCATCAAATTATATACAACTGAAAGACAAATCTCAAAATAAAGGAGCAACGTTGTACATGGACGAAAGGCTAAAAACAATTGGTAATATTGTGGGGTTTATAAACAGTACACAACTAGGGTCTACACTTAAGCAACCCAAATGCATATTTGAGTCACGTGAAGGAAATCGTGTCTTTGTATGTGAAATTAAAGCAATAGCTACTGGCGAATAACTTCTTATTAATTACAATTTGAATCGTGTAGATACAAACACAGTTAGTATGGTTCTGGTATATCCAACAATTTAACCAACCTTTTATTAATTATTTTAACATCTATAGGATTTTTCTTTAGAATATAATTGTAATTTTCTACTTTTCATGTTTCGTTAGGTAAATTTTAGTATGATTTTTATCCAGGGTTCTCTCAGAGGCATCTCCCTCTCCATAGATGTTTGTCGACCCAACTCAAGGCAGCAGGTATACATCGATATTGACAATGTAATAAATTTAGGATGGACATACAGATATGATTTTATGTATTTTCATTAGTATATTTGGCTTGTTTATATAATCTTATCTATTTTCCATACAGAGTGTTGATCAAGGAAACCAATCAGCTATTGATCAGCTAACTACAACACCGGGGAAGCTTGCAAACATGAATGTAATTCTCCATTTCAAATACTTTAAAATCATAAACATGTATATCATGTAGCATAATGTTTATTTTGTTATGTATTCTTTCGTTTTTATGTTTGCGTTCATGATGGTAATGTTGTCTACCCTTTTTGTAGATTGACCAGGGAAAGTCCCCAACTGTTGATCAGACAACTAGAGCCTCGAGGCAACCAGTAAACCTAAATGTAATTCCACATTCTAAATACTTCAAAAATGTACACATATAAAACATGTAGCATAGTGTTTATTTTTGTTCTGTCATTGTTAGCTTTTACATATTGCGTTCATTGTGATAATGTTCTCTATTTTTTTGCAGGTGGCTGATCGAGGTAAGTCCCCATTTGTTGATAATACCACACCCTCATCAAGGAATCAGGTAATCCTAGATGTAATACTATGACTCTATCATGATAGACAATGTTTGTTAATATAATTGTTTGTGCACACTATTGCTTCAAAGACTAAGCAATTTTTTATATATTTCAATTACAGACAGGGGATTCAGTTTATGAAACAGTGTCTCAAAACTCTTTACAGAATGAGGTTCCCTAGGTGATGAGAGATAGTGAAATTAGAGAGTCTGCAGACCCATTGAGGGTGCTACAAAAGACCAAGGAAAAACAAAATGAGGAACTGATTCTTCTGACATTGGCAGTACCACAAACATAAGGGATAGAAAAAAGGATTCAATTTTTTTTACAGCAACGTAAACAATTGGAAGTAATTTATTGAATAATAATGTAAATTCATTCATAAAAACTTTATAATATTTGATTTTATATGCTATTGAACTTATAATACAATGGTTTGAATTTACAACACGCTATGGATATTATCAGTGGTGGTCAAGGCAATGTTGGTCCCAATGAACAAACCACTCCACGTACACCACATATTTCTCCCATATTATCCACTGAATAGTTAGCAATATGCTCTGTGACACCCCCGAGGGAATTAGAGGGTGCAGTCGATGCTGTCCCACCCACAACAGATGATGCAGAAGAAGGGGTGGATGCAGGGTTAGATAGAGATGTGGATGCATTTCCTGGCTCTTCTTGTGTCACTAGAACTGGTTCAATAGTGTGTACATTTTTGGTGAATGAAGAAATGGTTCCAATGAACATAGAGAGGATTACAGGTCATTATAGATTATTCGATTTAGTTTTTATAGTTTGTGTCTAATATACCGATAATATTTTTTAATGTTGACTAATGATGGCATTAATGTTTTGCAGGAAATGATATATTTTATAAACATATGAATGATTTGGCCTTGGAGTTCTTCGAGCCCACCATCCACATAATGTGGAACAAGTATCCAAAACGTTTAAAGGATGATCTGACTAATCGCTTGGTTGGTCTGTTCGAAATAGGTACCTCCGATACATTGAAGGTCCTACAGAAGGCTAGAAAACATCTAAAGATTGTCCAAGACCAATATAGGGTTCACCTAGAAAATAACCCTAGGTATGAGCCCCCTCCAATGATTCCATCTATGGAGTGGAAATCCCTGGTGGAAGATGGAAAAGAGAAGGGCCTGAGAAAATCAGGAAAGATACCAGCAGTTGGAACAGGGAGATATGCAATACATTCCAAAATGTAGTGGTAAGCCTTATTATTACTAGTTTTTATATCAATTTTGGTACATCGACTAACGTATTTAAAAAATTGATTAGGCTCTCAGACACATCTAAGGCCACTAAGGAAAGAATTGAAAAAACTGGCCAACAAAAGCTTGGGTCCGGCAGTTACTCCAACTTGGAAGCCCGATATGTAAGTATTGCAAAACTCGAATCCAAATCCAAATATCATACAGATTTTTTATTTTTGTTTTTTTCTGGAAAAAAATGTAAAATTAATGACATCACACAAATATGAAGGTCGACTGGTTCAAAGAATTTCCCAGTGCAGATTACATTAAACTTAGCTTCGAACAGGGCTTTGACGCCATTGTTGAACACCGAAGAAGATTGTCTGGGCATACTACACGATCTTCTGCTGATCCATCTGGTGTGCAAGCATGTAAAAATTGTATAGTTTAACGATAATTTATTAATGCTCATGCAATTTATTCCTTATAAATAATACAACATAAATTATTTATTCCTTTTTGTGCAGGAAAGTAATGATCCCGTTCATGTCGAGGATGTACATGACCAACCAAATGAAGATTGTGCTTCGATTCTTGGTAATGAATTTATTAATGTGCTACTGTTTTTTATAGACCATTGCAGATGATGAACATTAATTCTAATTCTACACAATTCAACTATAGAGCATGTATATGCAGATAACAAAGAACAGGTTGGGCCTGTACAAGATCATGTTGAACATGCTAATGTGCCCATGGTAGGTAAAAACACACATTAGTAATGTTTGTTTAAATGAATTACTCGTATTTATCAAAATATAGATATATTAATGAAATATGTTGACATTATTGCAGAAATTCATCGCCCTTCACCGAAAGTTCAACCTTGCGAGAAGACTAGTAGGGAGATCGAGGATCGGATTCCGAAAGATGTGACTCTAACTAAATATTTAAAGAGAATAAAAGTAAAAAGGAAGTGACTAAACAAATTTTGAGTAATTCTTATTTCTAATAGAAAACATTTCATGGTTTTTTCCTCTATTTCATGAATAAATGTTTAAATGAATGGTTTACTGGTTTTTATTTTCTTCCATTGACTAAATGAATGGTTTTTTCAGCTCTTGAATGATTGAATGGTTTAATGAATTATTTAAATAATGATTTAATGAAAGCATCTTTCAACTATTGAGTGAAATAATTTGCAGTAGATGCATTTTTATTTGCATTGTAGATGCATTGTTATTTGGATTGTGAAATAATGAAATAAATTGTTATTTGCAAGTAAATGCATTGGGTTTGGAGAGTTGAGAGTGATGTGAGGGGGAGGGAGAGGCATAAGAGCTTCCACCTTCACTTGGTTGGTCATGTTTAGTAGAGAATATTAAATTATTATCAAAACAGAGAGGGGCTCAATGAATAGTAAGGAAGAATACATTAACAAAATTATATTTCTATAATTTTAGTGTATAATTTTCACTACTGTTATTTGAATCCTCCATTGGAACTTGTTACAGATAGCATTGAGAAACATTTCCATATTTAAGAGGAAATAAATGGCGTCTTGATGAGATCGATGGCCATATATACATAGTGTTTTTTATTATCCATGTTTTATCATGTGATTTATTCTTAACAATTAATTTACTTGAATAGTTGAATAGTATTGTAATTTACATTGTAATAGAATTGTATTTATTTAAATTGGTTTTGCTATTTTCATAAACAAACATAAATTTATTTGATGGGTCCTAACATGAAACTATTGCAACAGGACAAAATATGAAGTATGTTGAATGATGTTTTGAAAGGTAAAGAATAATAAGACAGTGTGAAGATCAACAAATTAAGGTATAATTATGTTTTCTTTTGTTTGATTGAGTTGTGTATTGGGTATTTATGCATGTGCACACACATACATTTAGTTGATGATTATGATTACCATACATTGAGGTGAACTTTGTTCTATCTTATCTAAACAATTACCTTAAATAGTTTGATTTATCAGGATAACTGGCCCCTTGGTAATACTTTATTAATTCCATATAGCTATGAATTCCATATGTACGTGAAAATATATGGGAAATGGCCATTTGTCATCGGACATATGGCTATGAATTAAATTTTATTCATTCATCATATTGTTTGAACATTGAATCACCCAAGTAAAACTTTAATACATGTGCATGACATTGAATTGAAGGATCATAAGAGGGCACACTATTTTTTTTGTGGGTGAGTATTGTTTTCTATCTTTTATTTTAAATCTAAATTCTAAATAAGGGCTTATTTTTGCAGTTAAAATTACACCAAGATATCTTCCACTTATACCCACGTCCTCCATAAATCAATGATGGATGATGACAGGTAGAAGCAAACCCAAACCTCCAAAATCCCATAAGATGCAATGTTTCACCTTGTCCACAAAATTGTCCAAGAGAAGGCCTACCCAAACTGGAAGGAAACCTAAACTTATGTTGTGTCTCCCCTAATTCACCTTCAAGAAATATTCTCCTCCAATAATATTCATATAGCAACAAAATAACAACTTCTAAGAGATATCGGTCTCTATATATCCAATGGAGTGATCCAATACTCAATTAATATAGAAACAAGGCCTTTGTTCAGTGAAAAGTATACTCCAAGGCTGAGCGCTTGCTGAAAGAAGACTTTCAATGGTGTCCTCAATCCTATGTAGACATAGTTAAAATACCTCATAAATGGAACTGGATTCCTCTAAGGATGACTTATGTGGATTGGATAAACATTTTTAAGCCTCATGTGATATATAGAGGAGCCTTTATAACACATCAATGTTGCCATACTTCTTCACTGCTGATTTTTTTTGGCCTAGATTGTACCTTCATTATGTTGGGAAAGGTGCACAAAACTATTGAAACATGAGTCAAAGGTGTATTAGCCCTCAATGAAAGTAAAGACAAGCCAGTAGGGCCAACGCCTCTAAATAATTCACCCTACAGTGCTTAAAAATCAACATAATATCCCATGTGAGCTTCCTAGAAATGATAATGTTGAAGTGCTACTATTGATTCGATGCCAAGAGATAGTTCTTTGCTGCTACAATATGCCCAAGGACACTTTTATACTATTGTTCTTTACACCTATCTCACCCAAACATGGTATTTTGAAACCTATGGTTGTGTTATACCCATTATTTTTCCCTAGATTTCAAGGTTTAGATCCATTCTCATCAATACATCTTCCCAAAATTGGATTACCACTCACTAGGAAGTCAAATAGGGCTGAGAAATGATTTTAAGGACCAGTATGTGCCCAACAACATGGATATTTAGGGTCATTATTGTTGTTCATTACACCAGACTTCCCATAGACATAGATTTACTTCTCTAATATCCACAAACTCTGCCTAGAACAAGCTCAAAGGCATATCAAACTTTATAGATATCATTGTTTACTACTGATACTTATTATAAAAAGTTCCCAGGAGTGATATATATTTTTATTTTGGCTTGGGGGGGCTGATAAATATGTTGATGCTCACTTTCTTGAATTGTGTGGTGTTCTCCAGGTTGGATTCCTTTGAAACTACAAGGAAACATGAATATAGATGGGAGGTTTGAGAATTGTCGCAAAACATGTCAGAGTATAAAGGCAAAGGTATGTGGTCAATCCTCGAATCCCTTATTTCCTTTTATTTGTTTTCCCATAGATTTCGCTACATCGTAAGCAAATATTAATTTTCAGTTTCAAAACTCCCCTACTATTAAATTTCTAATCAACGGCTTTCGTTGTAGGACAACAAAATTAAATGTAGGCATTTCATTATAAGAAATATGATAGGCATTTGAGTTTGATGAGAATATGGAAGGTCAAAAGACAAAAAATTTAGATATACTTGTGAGAAAAATGGAATCTGAAGCGTTGTTTCCATGATCATTCCGCATTCAAAAACGTATATGCTCTGAGTATATTGTTATCTACCCAAGTTTATATTTCTCCACTTGTTAGGCTCATGATGATACAACCTCTTCTCTTAGATACAATGTATCCCATTTGGCTTCCAAGGATTTCCATACCCTTGTCACTTCTTACCTTTTTTATAGATGCAGTAATTTTGTAATTTGTTTCTTAATCTCATATCTTGTTTAACTTTCATGTATGATTATGCAGTGGAAAACCTATGTTTATATTTTTGCTTATCCCTGTAGGTTGTGAGTTGGGCATGGTGCACATTGGCATTTTAAGTTTCCATTGTAACTTACCCCCCCCAACATCACTATGCACTTTATTACTCATAATTGTTAATTTGTTACAAAGTATTCTTTGTGAAAATCTTTTATTAGGCATTTATATATTTCTTTATTACTTCCAATTTATCGTCGAGTTTAAAGTGGTCACTTAGAGAAAACATCTCAACTCTGGAAGACAAAAGAAGAATAATTGCATTGATAATTATGGTAACAAAGTATTGAGATCAGCTTGAAAAAATAAAGATCTAATTGATACTTTATTTCTAGAAGGCATTGTTTGAATGCTTAACTTATAAAACCTGTTTATTTTTGTTGTTTTCAAGAAATATTCCAGAGGTATCCACGGCCTGAAAAAGAGTATCAGTCATTTTCACTGATTTACAATGATAGATCACTATATTTGGTATGACATCTTTTCGCTAAAAGCAACAGTTTCACATTTGTTGGAATGAAAAAACATTAATATGGAATCCAATTTGAACTTTGCATAATATCTATAATGTTCCAAGTATTTATTCTTCAACAGATACAGTACCTTTTTCTGATTTTTTCTTCATGTACAAAATTTAGATATTTGAAGTTTGTTTTTAAGGGGTAATTTTACTCAGGTGCAACTAAGGGCATGCTATTTTTTTTTCAGATTTGCAAGGATAAAGATGAAGCAGAAGTTTGGTTTGTGGGGATTAAAGCATTGATTTCACGTGGTTAAGATATAAAATAGAAAACAAACTCAAAAAGTGATGGAGAATCATCATCTGAAACGAAATGTCCTATTACTTACACTAAAAGAAACTCCCCTCTGAGCTCCCCATTTGGTAGTGCAGACAGTATACAGAAGGTACAAAATGATCACTTGGGACTTTGAAACATTCTTTTATCAAACTTTGATTGTTAATTTCCAAGTAGGAATCAACATGTTTCTCTTTCTCAAGCAGATTTTAGATGACTAGATACAATGTTTCATCATGCTCTATGCTGTTGACATTTAGTCAACATTTGTATGTTGGAGTGGCATTTGTTCCCTTGTTAGTTCAGGATTATGGAGACATGCACCGGAGCCAGAGTCCTTACTGGATTCCTCCTCGACATGGTTTAGAGAAGGATTTTTCTGATGGGATATTGTATTTTGTGCCACCAAAACGTTTCTTTCAGTCTAATTCTGTTGGAGGTTCTCTTCATTAAATGTCATCAGAAGCGAGTTCAGATAGTATAAATGGGAAAACAAGAGTATCAACAATGGATGTTTTTAGAATTATCCTGTCTAGTGTAGTAAGTTCATCAAGCCAAGGTTTAGGTCAAGATGATGGGGATTCCTTGGGAGATGTAAAAAAGCTATTTCAAGATGTAAAAAACTTAGATGTGAATACTAATGTAAAAAACTAGTTCTGGAGAGTATACTAATGTGCATCAAGTCTTCATCCCAGGATCCCATGTGGCCAGTTCGCCTTGAAATACTTTCATTGTCAGAATACTTCCCTTCCTTCAAAAATCCATCCACCTCAGAAGTGAGTTTGCTATCATTTTCAATTGTAGTTCCAATTTCAATGCCTTACGATGATTCATTTGATTTTCTACTTGTTAATTTTTCCTCACTTAATTTTTCCTAGGCAAAGTACTAGTGGTTAACAGACTAACTTGACGTGGTATGCTTGCACCATGCCCATTTCCACTAAATACCAAATCTTAGTTTTTGAACTCCTATGTTGCTATATATGTCCCCAGAAAGATTCTTTTTTGGAGACCCTTATTAGTACAAGACTACAATTCATATCCACAATAATTCTTTCTTCTCTTGGGAAAGGAGAAGATCTCAAGAGAGTTGAAATAATTTTTCCTTTTTGTCTGAAAATATCTTCTTCAATTATTCCCACGGCCAAATAATTAAATAAAGAGGGATATATCGAGCCTGTTATCCCTTCATTGTAAAAGTCTTTACTTTTGTCAAATTATAATCTTTGGGATTAAATTTAGTTGTCGAATGTGTGGCTCCTGTTCCAGGGGCATGTGACCTAGGCCTCTCCATATTCCAGGCATTTACGTCATCACTTGGTTGATGAAATGTCCGGAACTAGTATTGTCCATACATAACTAGTTAAGTTATACACAATATCTCTATTTTTTTTTGAATAAATGAAGTTATAAAAAAAATTGTTTAACTCATTTTATATGTAAGAGTGGTTTTTTCCTTCCAAATTTCTTTTGTTAAATTTGAACATGAACCACATGAATTTGATAGTAAACTAGAAGAAAAAGAGAGCATGGTAAAAGAGTGAAGTTTGTCTGTTCTAGTTGTCCTTTCTTCATGGAAAGCTGAGGAATTTGAATTCAACTTTCCATGAATTTTAGGCATGGAAGTTTTTTTTGCTCACATTCTGAAATGTAATTTTCATTTTTGCTAATGATCTTAACTTTAAGTTTTAGACATTGAAACTTCCTTAATGGGGGTATCTTAAGGAATAATTTTAAAAATTGTATCTGTTAAGCGATATTGACACTTCCAATTTTATCTTAATTTTTTTTTCCATTTTCTACAAACTCTTTTTCATTTTTATGGAACTGGAGAAAAGCTTGATCCAACAAGAATGGCATTGTGAACACATAATCCATTATTGGTATTTTTATTTAAATTTGGTGTTGGAAAAGGTAAATTGGGTAGAGTTCATCACCACAAGCCTACTTCAAGTGCTTCATTGCTATCCTTTTGGTGATCAAGTGTGCTCATCACCTTTCTGTGTAGTTGCCCAAGTGTATGCTTAGGCTGTATGTAGTATATCTTTGAAATATGAGAACAATGTTCACAGATTCCCAAGATTCATATAATTCCAGAGGCCTTAAAATAACTTTCAAACTCCCTCGGTGACGTGTAACCCTTGGTAAATCAATTCCTTGAGCAATCATAAACATAATGATTGGGTACCATTTGTTTAGGATGTTTCTCGTCCTCTTCTTGCAGTGGATTTTAAGCATTCCATTTTATACCTCCTAGTTGTTCTTCGCATGAATTAGATGGGTTTTAGTGTCTGATGCAAATAGCCTGGCTTCAAGGTTCTTTCCCAAGGAACAAATGTTTTTATTGAAGAAATCCCATTTGCAACCATGACTTTTGGTGGTGTTGATCCTAATCACTTCAAGGGTAACCATAAATATGCTCATGTTACTCGAAAGGGTTACTGGAAGGTATGTAATAGAATCATGTTATTTTTCCATGTTTAAGATTGACTGTATTTAAGGATAAACACATGCATACCATGTTCTTTGTATGAGTCATAGTTACTAGTAGGTATGTCATGGGATTATTCTACTCTAATAAATCGATTTTTCTATTTCCTTCAATTTGACATGGGAGACTTCCTCATTGATGATAAATCAACAGGTCATCATACAGTCCATCTTATTAAATTGGGCACATGATTGCTTCTTCAGGAATCTTATGAAAATATTGATGGCATTTAGTTATAGGTTTCTGTGATGGAGGTTGTGTTTCTATTGTAGATTCTAGAACTTCTTTGCTAGCTGGTCCATCGGTAAATCTTGCATACCTTTGATCTTTTGGAAATTTCTTGTATAAGTTAGTGGTGTTTTCTAGGTTTGTGCACGATAAAAGAATATAAACCACAGGGGTGTGGCACATTTGATGCTTGTATGCTCAAGCAATCAATGAAAGCTCAATAATGCTCATTTGATAAATTGATATGCTATATTTGTAGTATGAAACATATATAGTTGAACCCTCATGAAACAACATGAAACCCTCAAGAATGATCAAAAGGTATCACACACAAAACAAATCTCTTAGTATCTTTGTTTTGATCAACCATATCTTGATCACCTCGATATATTGGGCATACTATATTCATGAATTTTACCGTTTATATTGTGTATGTCAGTGTAATTACTTCTTTAGATTATCATGATGTTGGGGCCACTTCCTAGCAATCATTATTTCAAAACCAATAAGGAAAACCTACACTTCCGATATAGATCTCCCATATGTCGTAGACAATAACATGAATAGGTTTTTTTGCATAAGTTCGGTTCATTGTATTTTTGTGATAAAAGTTTGATGGTTATATCCATAGATTATCATGATAGATTTCTACCATAGATTATCAAGTTTGTAAAATTTATTGCAAAGATATATTTCTACCAACCATATTTGAGAATTTGAATTAAAAGAGTAGAAAATAAGTGTACAATATCATTTACTTCAGAGCAATTTACTCTTCTAGGTTTGATGTTCAGGGGAACTTGTCATCTACCTTGTGTATGTAGGAATAAATTAGCTTGGAAAAAGGATGAAGAGGAGGATTTGAAGGTGGAACTTATTGCAATGAAAACTTCATTTTGATTTGTTATGTATATTTTTACTAGTGAACATTTTGATTGCATATCCATGGATCACTGGCTCATTTTGAGGGGATTTTTTCTTCACAAAGAAAAGTATGTAGATATTTCCAATGAGATAAACCCATGTAATCCCATGGAAATGGATATTGGAACATGGGAAAGCGATACTTGAAAAGTTGTGTATGCCATTTGACTTGAAGGATAAATGGTGTAATATGAAGAAAAGTAAACTGGTGAATGGTAATCTTTCAATTTTTTCTTTGTTAATTACATAACTAGGCGTCTCTTTTTCGACGGTCATTGGAGGAATTTTGACACTTTTATCCATTGGTTGGTTGATGTGTGACCGTCGAATATTTGACGCCTTCCCAAAGATGACTGATGGGTCTGTCATGCCTCCAACACTTAAACCCATTGGAAGTCTGACTCTCCACTCATCAATTAACGACGGTTAAGTGTCGGACATGTGACGGTTTATGACAGTTTTATGACAATTTCAGACAGACAAATGTCAAATATCCGACACCATGGTGTCATTGGATCTTTGATAGGCATTGAAAAGATGTCGAATATCCAACGTCATGCCACCGATGGCAAAAAAAACATCGGTGTCGAATAACCGATAGGGTAGTGTCGAATTTCAGACATGCAAGCTGTCAGATTTTGGGCTCAATTTCTATTGTGAATCTACATCACTATAAGATAAATGGAAATCATTAGTGTAACACTTTCATATTTGAATCAGCAACAAGCATCATTATGGCAACGTAAGTATCAGTGGTATCACATGCATTATCAACAAAACAACAATAACATGTATAAGCTAGACAAATGATTGTGTCGACTATTTAACTTGTTGTGTATATATTTTGTATGCCGACTATGTGACTGATGATAGCGATGAGCAGCGTTCCTCTTCTATTTGTGATTTATATACACCAATTTTTACTAACCAATGTGACTCTCTTGTATGTAGGGTTTGAAAGGAGTAAAAGGGAGGGATTCTACTATAAGGGTAGCCCTAAGGAAGAGCAGCTGGTGAGAAACCGACAATCTCACTCTCCCTTGCTTTAAATAGTTGAGGACAATTTCCAAACAATTTTTGTCACATGAGCACATAACCATGTGGTGTAATAGGAAAGTAAAATGACTTTTTGTCTGCCCATCTAGGTTCAAATATCAGAGGTTTGATGATATTCCTACAAGAAAGTATGGGGTTATTTTTAATCGTATTCACAAATTATCCCCTTAGGACTAGAAAGATACCAATAATCTCACTCTTTCTTAGTGCTTGAGGGTGGGGAAAAGTGTTTCCAAACCTTGGGCGCTATGTTACCCAAACCCAGAGCCATATTCATTTGGAGGTCCAACTACATAGGATGATGGTTAGAAAGTAGAGTTGTTTCTCTTGGATAATTCCAAGTATTCACTTAGTGGCTCAATTGTAATAATATATTTTTCATGTCTTAAACCACTAATCAATTCAATAACCAATAAAATAAACCGTTAATAAAAGAGAAACACCATTTTTAATCAAGAAAAAACTAGAATAATGAAACAAACTTAAAGGTGGATTTATTGACAAAAACAACAAAAAAACCATGAATAAAAGAGAAATACAATATGTAATCAAGAAAAAAAATAGAATGAAAAACACTTTAAGGTATAAACACTGCTTCCATTCTGGAGGTAGTGGAGACTCAATGTGAAGCTTATTACCAATACTTAACAATTTCATTTTTTGTCCACCAACACCAATCTCATCACCATGTTTATATTTTCCTAAATTCCAACTCCTTGTTCTCTTCTTAGATACAGCTTCAAACATCTTCTTAGATCCTACAAGCCTCTAGTACTGAACCTTGAAAAAATCTAGGGTTTCAAGAGGTCGACTAGGGTTTAAAGGAAAATGACCACAGGATCGGGCAAGCAAATCTAAATGGATATAAGCTACAAATTCATGTGATAATTCTTAAATACTCTCATCAAATACTGCACATTCTCTCTTAAATTTGGAAGACAATATTAAAAGCACCCTTGGAATTTTCTCTACAAAATAAATTGTTTATATGGTTACCTTATAATATTCCATAGCTCCAAAGTGGTGGCAACAAATTGAGAAGTTGTTGGAGAAAAAACGTATGGTATTTGAATTGGTTAGGGTTTTAATTGAAAGCTTTGAGAGCATGTAACATGAATGAACGTGGAAGTATTATAAGAGATATCATATGTAAGCAGTGATTTATCAAAATGATTTCACAAGAGCACAATGATAAACCTATATACTAAGAGGATACAATCATAGCTGCATGTCATCATTTTTGAAACCAGTTCATAGGAAAACAGTGAGCAAGTTTCATGAAATATTTTTTTTTTAAATGCAAAATTGGGATTTACACATAATCACCCACCCAAATAAAACCCTCTAAATATCTATATTTTACACTAGATAACTACAAGGTTTGAGAGTAATAATATAACAATAACAAAGTGTGGAAATTGAACCCAGGAGATAGAACAATTACACTCATAAAATTGCTAATCAAACATGCAAAATTAACACCAAAGGAGACTGAAATTGGAGCATAACACCAATATGTATTGAGGAAGTGTACAATAGCCAACCTTATGAAGTAAAAGGATGCTGTAATATATAATACATGATAGAATCGAATGCATAAATATTCCATTATAAATAGTCAAAAATCAAGCTTACCAAGTCTAGTCAAATCCCCCATAGGTGCATAAAGCAATTTCCAAATCTAGGTAGATGTTCACAAATTTGCTAAGTCAAGTGGGAAAGCTAAAGAGGGATGGAAAAAAAACTCATACATGCTTTTATTTGGAGAAAAGGAGGGAGGATGATGTGGGGAAAAAAATTCAACTACACCTAGTCTGGATTTTCCTTTTGCCTTAAATCAAAAATAAAACAAGGCATCTTTTCAGAAACAACAGATATGCGCTTTACAGAATATGGAATAAAGAAGACATGCTAAATTGGGTTTCCAGGATGTTTCCCAAGTGCTCCATCACTCGGTTTTATCATGTGTTGACTTCTAGGACATGTAGAAGGAAACTAGCATAGAATGGAATCTAGGAAACTAGGTAATAAGACAAAAATAATTAAATTAATGTCTAATGTAGGTAACTATGGGTTGATTATTATAAAACCCCCCCTTAAGCCTAACTTTATGAGTAAATATAAAAAAAACTATAGGGCCTAGAAACAAGGCTTAGTCATGCTTTACATACTGCTTGTCCATACAACCAAGGAAAGAGGAAAAAACCCAGTGGGAAAATCCTCCCTTAAACATGAACAAGAAAAACAAAATTTAGAAATATTGTCCTCAATCATGCTTCATAGCATGATCAGAAATCCCCAGCAGTGATTTAAGATTGCCGAAGGTCTTCTCACAAAAAACTTTGGTGAATATGTCTGCTACTTTTTCTGAAGATGCACAGAAGAGTAGATCAATGGTACCATCATGCACAAGTTGTCTGATGTAGTGCATATGAATCTCAATGTGCTTGGTTCACTGTCTCTGAATTGGATCATTACATATTCTAATGGTACTTTGATTATCATAGTAGATAATAGTTGAAAACTCTGATTCGAAGCCACATTCTCCAAGTATCTCGTGCAACCACAAACATTGAGTTGTTGCATTTACAACGCCTCTATACTCTGCTTCTATATATGAGAGTGCTATGGAATTCTGCTTCTTTCTTGACCATTTGATTGGTCCTTTTTCAAGAATGAACACATATCCTGATGTAGACTTTCGATCTATGTTGTCACCTACCCAATCACTGTCAGTAAACCCAATCAAATAAAGATCATATTTTGCTTTGTAGAAGATCCCATGAGTTCTTGTTCCTTGAACAAACTTTAGGATTCTTTTGGCTACTCTCTAGTGGATCTCATGAGGTTGGTCCATGTATCTTGAAGCCACACTAACTGCTTCTTCAAGATTAAATCCTGAAAGGAAGGGAGTCTTGATTGGCTTGCAATCTTTCATCTTGAACTTTTTCAGCAAATCCAAATCATACTTGGAATGATGTACTTTGATTCCATGTTGGGATTGAGCAATTTTGAGACCCAAGAATTGGCTCAACAATCCCAAATATGTCATAGAAAATGCATGGTTCGTTGCATCCTTCAAGGAGGAAATCTCTTTCTTTGAACTTCCTGTAATCATTAGGTCATCCACATACAATAAAATAATCATAAAAGAACCATGAATCAGCTTCAAATAGACATTAGGATTAGACTTGCATCAAACAAAAATCAGTGATAGAAAAAAGCCATCAATCTTGGCATACCAAACCCTGGAGTCTTGCTTGAGCCCATACAATGATTTATTTAACCTGCACACTAAAGATGGATTAGAAAAAAACCCTTCATATTGCTGCATGTAAATCTCTTCAGTGAAATCTTGATTTAGGAAAGCACACTTCACATCCATGTAATGCACTTCCTACTGCTTTGTAGCTGCAATGGCTAGAGCTAGCCCTATGGAGTCCATCTTTTCCACTGGTGAAAAGGTTTCATTGTAGTCAATACCATGTACTTGTGAGTAGCCCTTGGCTACCAATATTTCCTTTTATTTCAAAGGTGAACCATCAGCAGTAAACTTAGTCTTGAAAACCCACTCACATTGAAATAGCTTCCTCCCTAGGGGAAGATCAACCAATTCCCAAGTGTTATTCTACTGGAGCGAGCTGAATTCTCCTTTCATGGTTGTTTGACATCTTGGATCATGTGCTGCATATTCATATATATGTGGATATGATTCAACCATCAGATAGCACTTCCCATCAAATAAAGGATCTTTCACGCAAATGGCACTCTCAAACTGAGATCTAGTCCTCCTAATGTCATTAGGATTTCCATCTAGTTCCCCAGCTGCATGAATGGTATTTGCTGCCCATTTTGGTCTTGTAGGACTATTAGGATCTACAATCAAATCAACATTATCAGACATATCAGAATCAGAAAACTCATTAGTCTCTCCACTTACAATCAATGGATATCGTGATGAAGAAGACTCTCCAACTTCAACTGCTGCTAAAGGCTCTTCTTGGAACTAAACACTTCTTTCAATTGTTACAAAGAAAACTTCCTATGGCTTGGGGTGTAACACAATAGACAGAGAAACTGCATAAATCAATCCCTTCACAATATTCAAGAGAAATACAACATCTAACACTAAAGGATCTCGAAACATACCTTATTCTCGATGGTTTTAGTAGATCCTCGTTGAGCTTTTTCCAATCCCGCTTGCTTTAGCAATTTACTCTCAACAACAGTAAACAAGGAAAGCATGCTATATGATATAGTGTTATTCCTAATCTAGCATATATAATCAATGATACATAAGTAATTAAACACATCCATGGATTCAATATTTATTTAAATGCACATCATTGGACAAGAAAAGATATTTCTATTAAATAAATCAGAGATTACATAAGTGACAACCTCTTTCGGCACGTATACGAACCAGAGAAATTGAGTCCTCCACCACCTCAATCCTCCATATCTCAATAGAAAGCTCACAAACAAAGGAAATCTTGGGAAGAACACAAACTGCTCCAAGGGACAAAGGGATGCAAACTCAAGTACAAGCAAGCTACGGAAACAATGGACTATAGTTTTCTTGCTCTTGAATTCCTCCCTTCAATGTATCCAAAGGGTTCCTTATATAGTGCTTCAATGGTGTAATGGAAGGTCAAATCCAAGTGATCTCCAGGCATATGGAAGGACAAGAGATGTGTGACTTGGATCCACATCAAGGAAAACTCCAAATATATTTGGCCTTTTGCACACATCCCGATGTATGCGGGTTTAAGGGTAATATCTGTGTATATACACGAGAAAGGGATTAAAAGTGACGTGCAGAAAATCATGGGTGTTTTTAGGGATGATCTTGGAAACATCAAAGGTACAAAAATAGTCCATGGGGTCCAAAGAGTCTGTAGAGGGACAAGCAAGGCCATGTGTGGTAAAATAAACTATAACAGATGCCCCCTAATGTGTGAGGTCAGAGGGATAACATGATGGCCGAAATACATTATAAATCCATTCCAGAAGTGGAGTGATGAAAAACCAGGTTGAAGAACTAGCCATCCAATAGTATAATACAATAATCAAACGTTGCACATGACTCCAAATACATATATCAGTCCCGGATACATAAGAGTACAATGGCCATGAATAGGCATGATATACAAACTGTGACATGTGTGGTCATCGCCACATACAATATATAATAGATCAGAATCTCCATGATGAAGATATACAAAGGACCAAGATCTCCATGAAAGATGAATATATACCTTGGATAAATATCTCCATAATGGTTGAAGATATCTAACATACACTGTAATCAAGTCATGAGAGCTAAAATCTCATGAACATTGGCATGATCAAGGAGGTAGCATATATGAAATGCCACCAATCGGGAAAGTCTTCTACACAAACCACTATGAGTACATGTCCTACTATGTGAATAGAGGTTTCAAGGTTGAACATAGTATTCCATCATCTATGTTAGAATAATCAACCCATAGTTTACCCACTTAGACATTAATTCATTTATTTTTGTCTTATTTGCCTAGTTCATGTGTCCCACCTTGTGCAAGTTGATAATTGCCTATCCATAGAGTTCAAACTTGCCATATCTAACTCATGTAGCACTTGGGAAAGACTTAGGAATCAAATATGCTTTATTCCTGGCCTCCTAGGTTCCTATCTGCTTTTTTAGCTTTATTGCCTGCTTTTTCAGTGTTTTAAGGCACATGGGAAAGCTAGACTAGGTGAGGTGAACTTGTTTTTTGTCCTACACACCCTCCTCTATTTTCTCCATGAAAAATCATGTATGAGCTGCCATTCCACCACTCTTTATCTTTCCTATGCCTTTTTTCCAATTTGTGAGCTCCATGACAGATTTGGGATCCAGCTTTTACACCTATGGGGGATTTGCTTATTTTTGGTAAGCCTGCTTTATGCTAGATTTGGATGCTTCCTCATGCATTCGATTTATTCATGTATTCTATTTATTCAGCAGCCTATGATATTATAGGGTTGGCTATTGTACACTCATTTAATATAATTTTTTGTTACAGCTCCATATTCAGTCTCTCTTGTTAGCAATTTTGCATGATCAATTGATAATTGTTGTGGGTAAAATTAATCTATTGCTGGCCTAAATTTCTAAATGGTATCAGAGCCATTGTAGGTTGTTACTCTCCTTCAAAAATTGTTTTGCAGGTTCAACATCAAGACTGGGAGCCTTCTACTGACAGCCGGGACAGATTTTCTAAAGCTATGGATTCACAGAAAACTATCTTGACTCCCTTCAACTATTTTGAATGGAAAGCAGAGATGGAGATATTGTTGAGAGAGAAAGGCCTCTATAGGGTGACTATGGATATAGAAGCAGAGCCCAATGCTGCTGCAGAGAAGATCAAATGGCACAATCGGAGAGATGAGGCCTATGGCCTCCTATGTCTCAGTATTTCCCGAGACCTCCTTTTCCATCTCGATGGATTAACTTCACCGGATCAAGTATGGGAGAAGCTTTCTGATCTTTTTGGAAAGACAGATGAGATGAGGGGACATTAGATAAAAAATGAGCTGATTTCTCTGAGTCCCAGTAGCTTTGAATCCCTGCAGCTATATTTCTCCAAGTTCAAAGCACTAGTTTTGTAGCTGAAGCAGTGTGGTATCGAAAAGAAAGATGATCAGCTCGTATTGCCCATCCTCTCGAAGCTAGGACCTGACTACTCAGTCTTTGTTTCAACCTTCTATGCCACAAAACTCACAGCTCGAACCTGGAAGATGCCTAGCCTTACATATTTCATGGAATCTCTCACACAAGAACAAGACAGGCTAGTGATGATGGGCACCATCAAACCATCCAAAGATCAAGCTTTGATTGCTGGATATTCGAGGGTGGATTCAAAAAGAAAAAAGAAAGCTAAAAATCCACCTAAGCAAAAGAGAGACAAGAAACAGTCTCCAGAGGATCAACAAGGTCCCAAGAAAAATACCCAGAAGAAGAAAAACAAAGGTGAAATGAACAAGTGCTCATACTGTTCGAAGGGAAATCACACTGAAAGCTCTTGTATGAAAAAGAAAATTGATATGCTGACCCAAATCCTGGAGAAGAATGGAATCTCCCTTCCAGAAAGATCAAAGAAGAGAGAAGGAGGATCAAGTTCAAATGACAGAGAGAGAGTTCATGCATTGGTTGCTGGCACATCAAGCTCACCCAGTTTTATCATAGATTCTGGAGCTTCAAGACACATGCTTTCGACTAAGGAGGCCTTCTCCTCACTAGACAAGTCAAAAGGACCATCTATTGTACTGGGAGATGACTCTCTCACTGAAAGTATGGGCAAAGGAAGGATAGATCTTGATCATGGTAAGTTCAGCAATGTGCTATATGTCCCTGGTCTTGCCTCCAACCTCCTGTCAGTGTACCAGATGACCCACACTGGGTCTCCTAAGAAGGTCATATTCTCCCCCGATGAATTTGAGATCACAAAAATCTCAAGTGGTAGAGTCATTGCAAAAGGAGTTGCAAATCATGCTCAAAAGGTATACATGTTCTCACACTTCCTACCTTACTCAAACCCCTCTGCTCTTCTCATTCATGCTAATGAAGCCAGCAAGCTATGGCATGAAAGATTTGGCCATCTAAATTACAAGTATATGTCTGATCTTAGTGAGAAAGAAATGGTCATAGGGCTTCCCAAGATAAAAATTTCCAAAGGAGTCTGCCAAGGTTGTATCCTAGGAAAATACCCAAAGCACAAATTTGAGAAAGCTAGTCATGAGAGAACCTCTGCACCCCTCGAGCTGATTCACAGTGATGATGCTGGCCCATTCCCTCATATGTCCATGAGTCAGGACAAATATGCATTGACCTTTATTGATGATTTTCGCAGGTATTGTTGGGTTCACTTCATGAAACACAAGTCTGAAGTTTTTGGCCTATTCAAAGTCTTTAAGGCTTTGGTTGAAAACCAGTGTGGAAGGAAAATCAAGGTCCTCAGATCTGACAATGGTGGTGAGTATGTCAAGTCTGATTTTATTAACTATTGTGCAGATGCAGGTATTTAGATGCAGCATTCTATCCCTTACACACCACAGCAAAATGGTGTTGCTGAGAGGAAGAACAGATCACTGAAGGAGATGGCAACATGCATGATGGAGGCCAAAAATTTGCCACCAAAGTACTGGGCTGAAGCTATCAACTGTGCAGCCTATATCCAGAATAGGGTGCCTCACAAACAACTTGATGGCATGACTCCCTTCGAAGCATGGAGTGGGCACAGGCCAGATGTGACCCATTTCAGGATTTTTGGCTCAAAGGCTTGGGCTAGGATTCCAATAGAGAAGAGGAAGGCTTTGCAGCCCCAAAGCCAAGAGTGTATTTTTGTTGGATACTCTGAAGATTCAAAAGGGTACAAGTTGATAAATTTGAGCACAAACAAAGCCTTGATTGAAAGGTGTGTTTAGTTTGAAGAAGAACCCCTTGCAGAAGTGGAAGTTGGTGAAGCCTCTTCACCACCTGAACCTCAAGAAGTAAGTAAAGAGTTTGTTGAACATGCTGATTCTGATTTTTCTGATGGAGATGAGTTTATTGCAGACCCAAACAGCCCCACAAGGCCTAAATGGGCAGCCAAGACACTACATGCAGCAGGAGAGCTAGTTGGGGATCCCAATGACCCAAGGAGGACTAGATCTCAATTTGAGAGTGGTCTATGCATGAAGGATCCTATGTTTGATGAAAAATGCTATTTGATGGTGGAGTCTGATCCTCAAACATATGAAGAAGTATCAGGATATCCAATATGGCAAGCTTCCATGAAGGAGGAGTTCAGCTCACTCCAGAAGAGCAACACATGGGAGCTAGTGGATCTTCCTCCAGGAAGAAAGTTAGTCCAGTGTAAGTGGGTCTATAAGACCAAGTTTGCTGCTGATGGTTCACCACTGAAGTACAAGGCTATATTGGTATCTAAATGCTACTCACAGGTTCATGGCATCGATTACAATGAGACCTTTGCCCCAGTGGCAAAGATGGATTCCATCAGGCTAGTTCTAGCCATTGCAGCCTCAAGGCAATGGGAGGTACATCATATGGATGTAAAATGTGCCTTCCTAAATGGATATCTCACTGAGGAGATATATATGCAGCAGCCTCAAGGTTTTTCTACTAACCCTTCTCTTGTGTGTAGGTTGAGAAAGTCCTTGTATGGGCTAAAGCAAGCCCCTAAGGCTTGGTATGCCAAGATAGATAGCTTCTTGCTATCTCTGAATTTTGTTCGGTGCAAATCAGATCCAAATGTCTATTTGAAGTCTGTTAATGGTTCATCAATGATAATTGTGTTATATGTTGATGACCTCCTCATTACAGGAAGCTCACAGGCTGAGATTGCTTCCTTAAAAGGAGCTATGAACCAAGCCTTCTCCAT